>JAUMJJ010000928.1:5000-90534 GCA_033556795.1 Tapera naevia | reverse complement strand
CGTCTGTCAGCTTGCTTCTTTTCGTCGTCTGTCAGCTTGCTTCTTTTCGTCGTCTGTCAGCTTGCTTCTTTTCGTCGTCTGTCAGCTTGCTTCTTTTTCTTTTTCAGTCAGCTTGCTTCTTTTTCTTTTTCAGTCAGCTTGCTTCTTTTTCTTTTTCAGTCAGCTTGCTTCTTTTTCTTTTTCAGTCAGCTTGCTTCTTTTTCTTTTTCAGTCAGCTTGCTTCTTTTCGTCGTCTGTCAGCTTGCTTCTTTTCGTCGTCTGTCAGCTTGCTTCTTTTCGTCGTCTGTCAGCTTGCTTCTTTTCGTCGTCTGTCAGCTTGCTTCTTTTCGTCGTCTGTCAGCTTGCTTCTTTTCGTCGTCTGTCAGCTTGCTTCTTTTCGTCGTCGGTCAGCTTGCTTCTTTTCGTCGTCGGTCAGCTTGCTTCTTTTCGTCGTCGGTCAGCTTGCTTCTTTTCGTCGTCTGTCAGCTTGCTTCTTTTCGTCGTCTGTCAGCTTGCTTCTTTTCGTCGTCTGTCAGCTTGCTTCTTTTCGTCGTCTGTCAGCTTGCTTCTTTTCGTCGTCTGTCAGCTTGCTTCTTTTCGTCGTCTGTCAGCTTGCTTCTTTTTCTTTTTCAGTCAGCTTGCTTCTTTTCGTCGTCTGTCAGCTTGCTTCTTTTTCTTTTTCAGTCAGCTTGCTTCTTTTCCTTGTCTGCCACCTTGCTTCTTTTCGTCGTCTGTCAGCTTGCTTCTTTTTCTTTTTCAGTCAGCTTGCTTCTTTTTCTTTTTCAGTCAGCTTGCTTCTTTTCGTCGTCTGTCAGCTTGCTTCTTTTCGTCGTCAGTCAGCTTGCTTCTTTTCGTCGTCTGCCAGCTTCCTTCTTTTCGTCGTCAGTCAGCTTGCTTCTTTTCGTCGTCTGCCAGCTTGCTTCTTTTCGTCGTCTGTCAGCTTGCTTCTTTTTCTTTTTCAGTCAGCTTGCTTCTTTTCGTCGTCTGTCAGCTTGCTTCTTTTTCTTATTCAGTCAGCTGGCTTCTTTTCGTCGTCTGTCGGCTTGCTTCTTTTCGTCGTCTGTCAGATTGCTTCTTTTCGTCGTCTGCCAGCTTGCTTCTTTTCGTCGTCTGCCAGCTTGCTTCTTTTCGTCGTCTGCCAGCTTGCTTCTTTTCGTCGTCTGTCAGCTTGCTTCTTTTTCTTTTTCAGTCAGCTTGCTTCTTTTCGTCGTCTGTCAGCTTGCTTCTTTTTCTTTTTCAGTCAGCTTGCTTCTTTTCGTCGTCTGTCAGCTTGCTTCTTTTCGTCGTCTGTCAGCTTGCTTCTTTTCGTCGTCTGTCAGCTTGCTTCTTTTCGTCGTCTGTCAGCTTGCTTCATTTCGTCGTCTGTCAGCTTGCTTCATTTCGTCGTCTGTCAGCTTGCTTCATTTCGTCGTCTGTCAGCTTGCTTCATTTCGTCGTCTGTCAGCTTGCTTCATTTCGTCGTCTGTCAGCTTGCTTCATTTCGTCGTCTGTCAGCTTGCTTCATTTCGTCGTCTGTCAGCTTGCTTCTTTTCGTCGTCTGTCAGCTTGCTTCTTTTCTTTTCAGTCAGCTTGCTTCTTTTTCTTTTCAGTCAGCTTGCTTCTTTTTCTTTTTCAATCAGCTTGCTTCTTTTCGTCGTCTGCCAGCTTGCTTCTTTTCGTCGTCTGCCAGCTTGCTTCTTTTCGTCGTCTGCCAGCTTGCTTCTTTTCGTCGTCTGCCAGCTTGCTTCTTTTCGTCGTCTGCCAGCTTGCTTCTTTTCGTCGTCTGCCAGCTTGCTTCTTTTTCTTTTTCAATCAGCTTGCTTCTTTTCGTCGTCTGCCAGCTTGCTTCTTTTTCTTTTTCAATCAGCTTGCTTCTTTTCGTCGTCTGTCAGCTTGCTTCTTTTCGTCGTCTGCCAGCTTGCTTCTTTTCGTCGTCTGCCAGCTTGCTTCTTTTCGTCGTCTGTCAGCTTGCTTCTTTTCGTCGTCTGTCAGCTTGCTTCTTTTCGTCGTCTGCCAGCTTGCTTCTTTTCGTCGTCTGCCAGCTTGCTTCTTTTCGTCGTCTGCCAGCTTGCTTCTTTTCGTCGTCTGCCAGCTTGCTTCTTTTCGTCGTCTGCCAGCTTGCTTCTTTTCGTCGTCTGCCAGCTTGCTTCTTTTCGTCGTCTGCCAGCTTGCTTCTTTTCGTCGTCTGCCAGCTTGCTTCTTTTCGTCGTCTGCCAGCTTGCTTCTTTTCGTCGTCTGCCAGCTTGCTTCTTTTCGTCGTCTGCCAGCTTGCTTCTTTTCGTCGTCTGCCAGCTTGCTTCTTTTCGTCGTCTGCCAGCTTGCTTCTTTTCGTCGTCTGTCAGCTTGCTTCATTTCGTCGTCTGTCAGCTTGCTTCATTTCGTCGTCTGTCAGCTTGCTTCATTTCGTCGTCTGTCAGCTTGCTTCATTTCGTCGTCTGTCAGCTTGCTTCATTTCGTCGTCTGTCAGCTTGCTTCATTTCGTCGTCTGTCAGCTTGCTTCATTTCGTCGTCTGTCAGCTTGCTTCTTTTCGTCGTCTGTCAGCTTGCTTCTTTTTCTTTTCCAGTCAGCTTGCTTCTTTTTCTTTTTCAGTCAGCTTGCTTCTTTTTCTTTTTCAATCAGCTTGCTTCTTTTCGTCGTCTGCCAGCTTGCTTCTTTTCGTCGTCTGCCAGCTTGCTTCTTTTCGTCGTCTGCCAGCTTGCTTCTTTTCGTCGTCTGCCAGCTTGCTTCTTTTTCGTCGTCTGCCAGCTTGCTTCTTTTCGTCGTCTGCCAGCTTGCTTCTTTTTCTTTTTCAATCAGCTTGCTTCTTTTCGTCGTCTGCCAGCTTGCTTCTTTTTCTTTTTCAATCAGCTTGCTTCTTTTCGTCGTCTGTCAGCTTGCTTCTTTTTGTCGTCTGCCAGCTTGCTTCTTTTCGTCGTCTGCCAGCTTGCTTCTTTTCGTCGTCTGTCAGCTTGCTTCTTTTCGTCGTCTGCCAGCTTGCTTCTTTTCGTCGTCTGCCAGCTTGCTTCTTTTCGTCGTCTGCCAGCTTGCTTCTTTTCGTCGTCTGCCAGCTTGCTTCTTTTCGTCGTCTGCCAGCTTGCTTCTTTTCGTCGTCTGCCAGCTTGCTTCTTTTCGTCGTCTGCCAGCTTGCTTCTTTTCGTCGTCTGCCAGCTTGCTTCTTTTCGTCGTCTGCCAGCTTGCTTCTTTTCGTCGTCTGCCAGCTTGCTTCTTTTCGTCGTCTGCCAGCTTGCTTCTTTTTCTTTTTCAGTCAGCTTGCTTCTTTTTCTTTTTCAGTCAGCTTGCTTCTTTTTCTTTTTCAGTCAGCTTGCTTCTTTTTCTTTTTCAGTCAGCTTGCTTCTTTTTCTTTTTCAGTCAGCTTGCTTCTTTTTCTTTTTCAGTCAGCTTGCTTCTTTTTCTTTTTCAGTCAGCTTGCTTCTTTTTCTTTTTCAGTCAGCTTGCTTCTTTTTCTTTTTCAGTCAGCTTGCTTCTTTTTCTTTTTCAGTCAGCTTGCTTCTTTTTCTTTTTCAGTCAGCTTGCTTCTTTTTCTTTTTCAGTCAGCTTGCTTCTTTTTCTTTTTCAGTCAGCTTGCTTCTTTTTCTTTTTCAGTCAGCTTGCTTCTTTTTCTTTTTCAGTCAGCTTGCTTCTTTTTCTTTTTCAGTCAGCTTGCTTCTTTTTCTTTTTCAGTCAGCTTGCTTCTTTTTCTTTTTCAGTCAGCTTGCTTCTTTTTCTTTTTCAGTCAGCTTGCTTCTTTTCGTCGTCTGTCAGCTTACTTCTTTTTCTTTTTCAGTCAGCTTGCTTCTTTTTCTTTTTCAGTCAGCTTGCTTCTTTTTCTTTTTCAGTCAGCTTGCTTCTTTTTCTTTTTCAGTCAGCTTGCTTCTTTTCTTTTTCAGTCAGCTTGCTTCTTTTTCTTTTTCAGTCAGCTTGCTTCTTTTTCTTTTTCAGTCAGCTTGCTTCTTTTTCTTTTTCAGTCAGCTTGCTTCTTTTTCTTTTTCAGTCAGCTTGCTTCTTTTTCTTTTTCAGTCAGCTTGCTTCTTTTCTTTTTCAGTCAGCTTGCTTCTTTTTCTTTTTCAGTCAGCTTGCTTCTTTTTCTTTTTCAGTCAGCTTGCTTCTTTTTCTTTTTCAGTCAGCTTGCTTCTTTTTCTTTTTCAGTCAGCTTGCTTCTTTTTCTTTTTCAGTCAGCTTGCTTCTTTTTCTTTTTCAGTCAGCTTGCTTCTTTTTCTTTTTCAGTCAGCTTGCTTCTTTTTCTTTTTCAGTCAGCTTGCTTCTTTTCGTCGTCTGTCAGCTTACTTCTTTTTCTTTTTCAGTCAGCTTGCTTCTTTTTCTTTTTCAGTCAGCTTGCTTCTTTTTCTTTTTCAGTCAGCTTGCTTCTTTTTCTTTTTCAGTCAGCTTGCTTCTTTTTCTTTTTCAGTCAGCTTGCTTCTTTTTCTTTTTCAGTCAGCTTGCTTCTTTTTCTTTTTCAGTCAGCTTGCTTCTTTTTCTTTTTCAGTCAGCTTGCTTCTTTTTCTTTTTCAGTCAGCTTGCTTCTTTTTCTTTTTCAGTCAGCTTGCTTCTTTTTCTTTTTCAGTCAGCTTGCTTCTTTTTCTTTTTCAGTCAGCTTGCTTCTTTTTCTTTTTCTGTCAGCTTGCTTCTTTTTCTTTTTCAGTCAGCTTGCTTCTTTTTCTTTTTCAGTCAGCTTGCTTCTTTTTCTTTTTCAGTCAGCTTGCTTCTTTTTCTTTTTCAGTCAGCTTGCTTCTTTTTCTTTTTCAGTCTGCTTGCTTCTTTTTCTTTTTCAGTCTGCTTGCTTCTTTTAGTCGTCTGTCAGCTTGCTTCTTTTCGTCGTCTGTCAGCTTGCTTCTTTTCGTCGTCTGTCAGCTTGCTTCTTTTCGTCGTCTGTCAGCTTGCTTCTTTTTCTTTTTCAGTCAGCTTGCTTCTTTTCGTCGTCTGTCAGCTTGCTTCTTTTCGTCGTCTGTCAGCTTGCTTCTTTTTCTTTTTCAGTCAGCTTGCTTCTTTTCGTCGTCTGTCAGCTTGCTTCTTTTTCTTTTTCAGACAGCTTGCTTCTTTTTCTTTTTCAGTCAGCTTGCTTCTTTTTCTTTTTCAGTCAGCTTGCTTCTTTTTCTTTTTCAGTCAGCTTGCTTCTTTTTCTTTTTCAGTCAGCTTGCTTCTTTTTCTTTTTCAGTCAGCTTGCTTCTTTTCGTCGTCTGTCAGCTTGCTTCTTTTCGTCGTCTGCCAGCTTGCTTCTTTTTCTTTTTCAGTCAGCTTGCTTCTTTTCGTCGTCTGCCAGCTTGCTTCTTTTCGTCGTCTGTCAGCTTGCTTCTTTTCGTCGTCTGCCAGCTTGCTTCTTTTCGTCGTCTGTCAGCTTGCTTCTTTTTCTTTTTCAGTCAGCTTGCTTCTTTTCGTCGTCTGCCAGCTTGCTTCTTTTCGTCGTCTGTCAGCTTGCTTCTTTTCTTTTTCAGTCAGCTTGCTTCTTTTTCTTTTTCAGTCAGCTTGCTTCTTTTTCTTTTTCAGTCAGCTTGCTTCTTTTCGTCGTCTGTCAGCTTGCTTCTTTTTCTTTTTCAGTCAGCTTGCTTCTTTTCGTCGTCTGCCAGCTTGCTTCTTTTCGTCGTCTGTCAGCTTGCTTCTTTTTCTTTTTCAGTCAGCTTGCTTCTTTTCGTCGTCTGCCAGCTTGCTTCTTTTCGTCGTCTGTCAGCTTGCTTCTTTTTCTTTTTCAGTCAGCTTGCTTCTTTTTCTTTTTCAGTCAGCTTGCTTCTTTTCGTCGTCTGTCAGCTTGCTTCTTTTTCTTTTTCAGTCAGCTTGCTTCTTTTCGTCGTCTGTCAGCTTGCTTCTTTTCGTCGTCTGTCAGCTTGCTTCTTTTCGTCGTCTGTCAGCTTGCTTCTTTTCGTCGTCTGCCAGCTTGCTTCTTTTCGTCGTCTGCCAGCTTGCTTCTTTTCGTCGTCTGCCAGCTTGCTTCTTTTCGTCGTCTGCCAGCTTGCTTCTTTTCGTCGTCTGCCAGCTTGCTTCTTTTCGTCGTCTGCCAGCTTGCTTCTTTTCGTCGTCTGCCAGCTTGCTTCTTTTCGTCGTCTGCCAGCTTGCTTCTTTTCGTCGTCTGCCAGCTTGCTTCTTTTCGTCGTCTGCCAGCTTGCTTCTTTTCGTCGTCTGTCAGCTTGCTTCTTTTTCTTTTTCAGTCAGCTTGCTTCTTTTCGTCGTCTGCCAGCTTGCTTCTTTTCGTCGTCTGTCAGCTTGCTTCTTTTTCTTTTTCAGTCAGCTTGCTTCTTTTCGTCGTCTGTCAGCTTGCTTCTTTTCGTCGTCTGTCAGCTTGCTTCTTTTCGTCGTCTGTCAGCTTGCTTCTTTTCGTCGTCTGTCAGCTTGCTTCTTTTCGTCGTCTGTCAGCTTGCTTCTTTTCGTCGTCTGTCAGCTTGCTTCTTTTTCTTTTTTAGTCAGCTTGCTTCTTTTCGTCGTCTGTCAGCTTGCTTCTTTTTCTTTTTCAGTCAGCTTGCTTCTTTTTCTTTTTCAGTCAGCTTGCTTCTTTTCGTCGTCTGTCAGCTTGCTTCTTTTTCTTTTTCAGTCAGCTTGCTTCTTTTCGTCGTCTGTCAGCTTGCTTCTTTTCGTCGTCTGTCAGCTTGCTTCTTTTTCTTTTTCAGTCAGCTTGCTTCTTTTCGTCGTCTGTCAGCTTGCTTCTTTTCGTCGTCTGTCAGCTTGCTTCTTTTCGTCGTCTGTCAGCTTGCTTCTTTTTCTTTTTCAGTCAGCTTGCTTCTTTTCTTCGTCTGTCAGCTTGCTTCTTTTTCTTTTTCAGTCAGCTTGCTTCTTTTCGTCGTCTGTCAGCTTGCTTCTTTTTCTTTTTCAGTCAGCTTGCTTCTTTTCGTCGTCTGTCAGCTTGCTTCTTTTTCTTTTTGAGTCAGCTTGCTTCTTTTTCTTTTTCAGTCAGCTTGCTTCTTTTCGTCGTCTGCCAGCTTGCTTCTTTTCGTCGTCTGCCAGCTTGCTTCTTTTCGTCGTCTGTCAGCTTGCTTCTTTTTCTTTTTCAGTCAGCTTGCTTCTTTTCGTCGTCTGCCAGCTTGCTTCTTTTCGTCGTCTGTCAGCTTGCTTCTTTTTCTTTTTCAGTCAGCTTGCTTCTTTTCGTCGTCTGTCAGCTTGCTTCTTTTCGTCGTCTGTCAGCTTGCTTCTTTTCGTCGTCTGTCAGCTTGCTTCTTTTCGTCGTCTGTCAGCTTGCTTCTTTTCGTCGTCTGTCAGCTTGCTTCTTTTCGTCGTCTGTCAGCTTGCTTCTTTTTCTTTTTTAGTCAGCTTGCTTCTTTTCGTCGTCTGTCAGCTTGCTTCTTTTTCTTTTTCAGTCAGCTTGCTTCTTTTTCTTTTTCAGTCAGCTTGCTTCTTTTCGTCGTCTGTCAGCTTGCTTCTTTTTCTTTTTCAGTCAGCTTGCTTCTTTTCGTCGTCTGTCAGCTTGCTTCTTTTCGTCGTCTGTCAGCTTGCTTCTTTTTCTTTTTCAGTCAGCTTGCTTCTTTTCGTCGTCTGTCAGCTTGCTTCTTTTCGTCGTCTGTCAGCTTGCTTCTTTTCGTCGTCTGTCAGCTTGCTTCTTTTTCTTTTTCAGTCAGCTTGCTTCTTTTCTTCGTCTGTCAGCTTGCTTCTTTTTCTTTTTCAGTCAGCTTGCTTCTTTTCGTCGTCTGTCAGCTTGCTTCTTTTTCTTTTTCAGTCAGCTTGCTTCTTTTCGTCGTCTGTCAGCTTGCTTCTTTTTCTTTTTGAGTCAGCTTGCTTCTTTTTCTTTTTCAGTCAGCTTGCTTCTTTTCGTCGTCTGTCAGCTTGCTTCTTTTCGTCGTCTGTCAGCTTGCTTCTTTTCGTCGTCTGCCAGCTTGCTTCTTTTCGTCGTCTGCCAGCTTGCTTCTTTTCGTCGTCTGCCAGCTTGCTTCTTTTCGTCGTCTGCCAGCTTGCTTCTTTTCGTCGTCTGCCAGCTTGCTTCTTTTCGTCGTCTGCCAGCTTGCTTCTTTTCGTCGTCTGCCAGCTTGCTTCTTTTCGTCGTCTGCCAGCTTGCTTCTTTTCGTCGTCTGCCAGCTTGCTTCTTTTCGTCGTCTGCCAGCTTGCTTCTTTTCGTCGTCTGCCAGCTTGCTTCTTTTCGTCGTCTGTCAGCTTGCTTCTTTTTCTTTTTCAGTCAGCTTGCTTCTTTTCGTCGTCTGCCAGCTTGCTTCTTTTCGTCGTCTGTCAGCTTGCTTCTTTTTCTTTTTCAGTCAGCTTGCTTCTTTTCGTCGTCTGTCAGCTTGCTTCTTTTCGTCGTCTGTCAGCTTGCTTCTTTTCGTCGTCTGTCAGCTTGCTTCTTTTCGTCGTCTGTCAGCTTGCTTCTTTTCGTCGTCTGTCAGCTTGCTTCTTTTCGTCGTCTGTCAGCTTGCTTCTTTTTCTTTTTTAGTCAGCTTGCTTCTTTTCGTCGTCTGTCAGCTTGCTTCTTTTTCTTTTTCAGTCAGCTTGCTTCTTTTCTTTTTCAGTCAGCTTGCTTCTTTTCGTCGTCTGTCAGCTTGCTTCTTTTTCTTTTTCAGTCAGCTTGCTTCTTTTCGTCGTCTGTCAGCTTGCTTCTTTTCGTCGTCTGTCAGCTTGCTTCTTTTTCTTTTTCAGTCAGCTTGCTTCTTTTCGTCGTCTGTCAGCTTGCTTCTTTTCGTCGTCTGTCAGCTTGCTTCTTTTCGTCGTCTGTCAGCTTGCTTCTTTTTCTTTTTCAGTCAGCTTGCTTCTTTTCTTCGTCTGTCAGCTTGCTTCTTTTTCTTTTTCAGTCAGCTTGCTTCTTTTCGTCGTCTGTCAGCTTGCTTCTTTTTCTTTTTCAGTCAGCTTGCTTCTTTTCGTCGTCTGTCAGCTTGCTTCTTTTTCTTTTTGAGTCAGCTTGCTTCTTTTTCTTTTTCAGTCAGCTTGCTTCTTTTCGTCGTCTGTCAGCTTGCTTCTTTTCGTCGTCTGTCAGCTTGCTTCTTTTTCTTTTTGAGTCAGCTTGCTTCTTTTTCTTTTTCAGTCAGCTTGCTTCTTTTCGTCGTCTGTCAGCTTGCTTCTTTTCGTCGTCTGTCAGCTTGCTTCTTTTCGTCGTCTGTCAGCTTGCTTCTTTTCGTCGTCTGTCAGCTTGCTTCTTTTCGTCGTCTGTCAGCTTGCTTCTTTTCGTCGTCTGTCAGCTTGCTTCTTTTTCTTTTTTAGTCAGCTTGCTTCTTTTCGTCGTCTGTCAGCTTGCTTCTTTTTCTTTTTGAGTCAGCTTGCTTCTTTTTCTTTTTCAGTCAGCTTGCTTCTTTTCGTCGTCTGTCAGCTTGCTTCTTTTTCTTTTTCAGTCAGCTTGCTTCTTTTCGTCGTCTGTCAGCTTGCTTCTTTTTCTTTTTCAGTCAGCTTGCTTCTTTTCCTCATCTGTCAGCTTGCTTCTTTTCCTTTTTCAGCCAGCTTGCTTCTTTTCCTTTTCCAGCCAGCTTGCTTCTTTTCCTTTTTCAGCCAGCTTGCTTCTTTTCCTTTTTCAGCCAGCTTGCTTCTTTTCCTCATCTGCCAGCTTGCTTCTTTTCCTTTTTCAGCCAGCTTGCTTTCTTTTCCTCATCTGCCATCTTGCTTCTTTTCCTTTTCAGCCAGCTTGCTTCTTTTTCTTTTTCAGTCAGCTTGCTTCTTTTTCTTTTTCAGTCAGCTTGCTTCTTTTACTTTTTTTTCATTCAGCTTGCTTCTTTTACTTTTTTTTTCACTCAGCTTGATTCTTTTTTTTTTTTTCACTGAGCTTGCTTCTTTTACTTTTTTTTAACTCAGCTTGTTTCTTTTACTTTTTTTTTCACTCAGCTTGATTCTTTTTTTTTTCACTGAGCTTGCTTCTTTTAATTTTTTTTTCACTCAGCTTGATTCTTTTACTTTGTTTTTTTCAATCAGCTTGCTTCTTTTACTTTTTTTTTCACTCAGCTTGCTTCTTTTACTTTTTTTTTCACTCAGCTTGATTCTTTTTTTTTTTCACTGAGCTTGCTTCTTTTACTTTTTTTTTCACTCAGCTTGATTCTTTTACTTTGTTTTTTTCACTCAGCTTGCTTCTTTTACTTTTTTTTTCACTCAGCTTGCTTCTTTTACTTTTTTTTCACTCAGCTTGCTTCTTTTACTTTTTTTTGACTCAGCTTGCTTCTTTTACTTTTTTTTTCACTCAGCTTGCTACTTTTCCTTTTTCAGACAGCTTGCTTCTTTTCGTCGTCTGTCAGCTTGCTTCTTTTCCTCGTCTGCCAGCTTGCTTCTTTTCCTCGTCTGCCAGCTTGCTTCTTTTCCTCGTCTGCAAGCTTGCTTCTTTTCATCGTCTGCCAGCTTACTTCTTTTCCTCGTCTGCCAACTTGCTTCTTTTCCTTTTTCTGCCAACTTGCTTCTTTTTCTTTTTCAGTAAGCTTGCTTCTTTTCCTTTTTCTGCCAACTTGCTTCTTTTTCTTTTTCATTCAGCTTGATTTTTTCCTTGTCTGCCAGCTTGCTTCTTTTTCTTTTTCAGTAAGCGTGCTTCTTTTCTATGTCTGCCAGCTTGCTTCTTTTCCTTGTCAGCTGCCTTGCTTCTTTTTCTTTTTCAGCCAGCTTTCTTCTTTTCCTTTTTCTGCCAACTTGCTTCTTTTTCTTTTTCAGTCAGCTTGCTTTTTTCCTTGTCTGCCAGCTTGCTTCTTTTCCTTGTCTGCTGCCTTGCTTTTTTTGCTTTTTAGTCAGTTTGCTTCCTTTCCTTTTTCTGCCAACTTGCTTCTTTTCTTTGTAAGCCAGTTTTCTTCTTTTCCTTGTCTGCCAGCTTGCTTCTTTTTCTTTTTCAGTAAGCGTGCTTCTTTTCTATGTCTGCCAGCTTGCTTCTTTTCCTTGTCAGCCGCCTTGCTTCTTTTCCTTTTTCAGCCAGCTTGCTTCTTTTCCTTGTCAGCCGCCTTGCTTCTTTTCCTTTTTCAGCCAGCTTGCTTCTTTTCCTTTTTCAGCCAGCTTGCTTCTTTTCCTTTTTCAGCCAGCTTGCTTCTTTTCCTTTTTCAGCCAGCTTGCTTCTTTTCCTCATCTGCCAGCTTGCTTCTTTTCCTTTTTCAGCCAGCTTGCTTCTTTTCCTTTTTCAGCCAGCTTGCTTCTTTTCCTCATCTGCCAGCTTGCTTCTTTTCCTTTTTCAGCCAGCTTGCTTCTTTTCCTCATCTGCCAGCTTGCTTCTTTTCCTTTTTCAGCCAGCTTGCTTTCTTTTCCTCATCTGCCATCTTGCTTCTTTTCCTTTTCAGCCAGCTTGCTTCTTTTCCTTTTTCAGCCAGCTTGCTTCTTTTCCTTTTTCAGCCAGCTTGCTTCTTTTCCTTTTTCAGCCAGCTTGCTTCTTTTCCTCGTCTGCCAGCTTGCTTCTTTTCCTCGTCTGCAAGCTTGCTTCTTTTCCTCGTCTGCCAGCTTGCTTCTTTTCCTCGTCTGCCAGCTTGCTTCTTTTCCTTTTTCAGCCAGCTTGCTTTTTTACTTTTTTTTTTCACTCAGCTTGCTTCTTTTACTTTTTTTAACTCAGCTTGCTTCTTTTACTTTTTTTTTCACTCAGCTTGATTCTTTTTTTTTTTTTTTTCACTGAGCTTGCTTCTTTTACTTTTTTTTAACTCAGCTTGCTTCTTTTACTTTTTTTTTCACTCAGCTTGATTCTTTTTTTTTTTTTTCACTGAGCTTGCTTCTTTTACTTTTTTTTAACTCAGCTTGCTTCTTTTACTTTTTTTTTTCACTCAGCTTGATTCTTTTTTTTTTTTTTTCACTGAGCTTGCTTCTTTTACTTTTTTTTAACTCAGCTTGCTTCTTTTACTTTTTTTTTCACTCAGCTTGATTCTTTTTTTTTTTCACTGAGCTTGCTTCTTTTAATTTTTTTTTCACTCAGCTTGATTCTTTTACTTTGTTTTTTTCAATCAGCTTGCTTCTTTTACTTTTTTTTTTCACTCAGCTTGATTCTTTTTTTTTTTTTCACTGAGCTTGCTTCTTTTACTTTTTTTTAACTCAGCTTGCTTCTTTTACTTTTTTTTTCACTCAGCTTGATTCTTTTTTTTTTTTTCACTGAGCTTGCTTCTTTTACTTTTTTTTAACTCAGCTTGCTTCTTTTACTTTTTTTTTCACTCAGCTTGATTCTTTTTTTTTTTCACTGAGCTTGCTTCTTTTAATTTTTTTTTCACTCAGCTTGATTCTTTTACTTTGTTTTTTTCAATCAGCTTGCTTCTTTTACTTTTTTTTTCACTCAGCTTGCTTCTTTTACTTTTTTTTCACTCAGCTTGATTCTTTTTTTTTTTCACTGAGCTTGCTTCTTTTACTTTTTTTTTCACTCAGCTTGATTCTTTTACTTTGTTTTTTTCACTCAGCTTGCTTCTTTTACTTTTTTTTTCACTCAGCTTGCTTCTTTTACTTTTTTTTTCACTCAGCTTGCTTCTTTTACTTTTGTTTCACTCAGCTTGCTTCTTTTACTTTTTTTTGACTCAGCTTGCTTCTTTTACTTTTTTTTTCACTCAGCTTGCTACTTTTCCTTTTTCAGACAGCTTGCTTCTTTTCGTCGTCTGTCAGCTTGCTTCTTTTCCTCGTCTGCCAGCTTGCTTCTTTTCCTCGTCTGACAGCTTGCTTCTTTTCCTCGTCTGCAAGCTTGCTTCTTTTCATCGTCTGCCAGCTTACTTCTTTTCCTCGTCTGCCAACTTGCTTCTTTTCCTTTTTCTGCCAACTTGCTTCTTTTTCTTTTTCAGTAAGCTTGCTTCTTTTCCTTTTTCTGCCAACTTGCTTCTTTTTCTTTTTCATTCAGCTTGATTTTTTCCTTGTCTGCCAGCTTGCTTCTTTTTCTTTTTCAGTAAGCGTGCTTCTTTTCTATGTCTGCCAGCTTGCTTCTTTTCCTTGTCAGCTGCCTTGCTTCTTTTTCTTTTTCAGCCAGCTTTCTTCTTTTCCTTTTTCTGCCAACTTGCTTCTTTTTCTTTTTCAGTCAGCTTGCTTTTTTCCTTGTCTGCCAGCTTGCTTCTTTTCCTTGTCTGCTGCCTTGCTTTTTTTGCTTTTTAGTCAGTTTGCTTCCTTTCCTTTTTCTGCCAACTTGCTTCTTTTCCTTGTCAGCCGCCTTGCTTCTTTTCCTTTTTCAGCCAGCTTGCTTCTTTTCCTTTTTCAGCCAGCTTGCTTCTTTTCCTTTTTCAGCCAGCTTGCTTCTTTTCCTTTTTCAGCCAGCTTGCTTCTTTTCCTCATCTGCCAGCTTGCTTCTTTTCCTTTTTCAGCCAGCTTGCTTCTTTTCCTTTTTCAGCCAGCTTGCTTCTTTTCCTTTTTCAGCCAGCTTGCTTCTTTTCCTCATCTGCCAGCTTGCTTCTTTTCCTTTTTCAGCCAGCTTGCTTCTTTTCCTTTTTCAGCCAGCTTGCTTCTTTTCCTCATCTGCCAGCTTGCTTCTTTTCCTTTTTCAGCCAGCTTGCTTCTTTTCCTTTTTCAGCCAGATTGCTTCTTTTCCTCATCTGCCAGCTTGCTTCTTTTCCTTTTTCAGCCAGCTTGCTTCTTTTCCTCATCTGCCAGCTTGCTTCTTTTCCTTTTTCAGCCAGCTTGCTTTCTTTTCCTCATCTGCCATCTTGCTTCTTTTCCTTTTCAGCCAGCTTGCTTCTTTTCCTTTTTCAGCCAGCTTGCTTCTTTTCCTTTTTCAGCCAGCTTGCTTCTTTTCCTCGTCTGCCAGCTTGCTTCTTTTCCTCGTCTGCCAGCTTGCTTCTTTTCCTCGTCTGCAAGCTTGCTTCTTTTCCTCGTCTGCCAGCTTGCTTCTTTTCCTCGTCTGCCAGCTTGCTTCTTTTCCTCGTCTGCAAGCTTGCTTCTTTTCCTCGTCTGCCAGCTTGCTTCTTTTCCTCGTCTGCCAGCTTGCTTCTTTTCCTCGTCTGCCAGCTTGCTTCTTTTCCTCGTCTGCAAGCTTGCTTCTTTTCCTCGTCTGCCAGCTTGCTTCTTTTCCTCGTCTGCCAGCTTGCTTCTTTTCCTTTTTCAGCCAGCTTGCTTTTTTACTTTTTTTTTTCACTCAGCTTGCTTCTTTTACTTTTTTTAACTCAGCTTGCTTCTTTTACTTTTTTTTTCACTCAGCTTGATTCTTTTTTTTTTTTTTTCACTGAGCTTGCTTCTTTTACTTTTTTTTAACTCAGCTTGCTTCTTTTACTTTTTTTTTCACTCAGCTTGATTCTTTTTTTTTTTTTTTCACTGAGCTTGCTTCTTTTACTTTTTTTTAACTCAGCTTGCTTCTTTTACTTTTTTTTTCACTCAGCTTGATTCTTTTTTTTTTTTTTTCACTGAGCTTGCTTCTTTTACTTTTTTTTAACTCAGCTTGCTTCTTTTACTTTTTTTTTCACTCAGCTTGATTCTTTTTTTTTTTTTTTCACTGAGCTTGCTTCTTTTACTTTTTTTTAACTCAGCTTGCTTCTTTTACTTTTTTTTTCACTCAGCTTGATTCTTTTTTTTTTTTTTTCACTGAGCTTGCTTCTTTTACTTTTTTTTAACTCAGCTTGCTTCTTTTACTTTTTTTTTCACTCAGCTTGATTCTTTTTTTTTTTCACTGAGCTTGCTTCTTTTAATTTTTTTTTCACTCAGCTTGATTCTTTTACTTTGTTTTTTTCAATCAGCTTGCTTCTTTTACTTTTTTTTTCACTCAGCTTGATTCTTTTACTTTGTTTTTTTCAATCAGCTTGCTTCTTTTACTTTTTTTTTCACTCAGCTTGATTCTTTTTTTTTTTCACTGAGCTTGCTTCTTTTAATTTTTTTTTCACTCAGCTTGATTCTTTTTTTTTTTCACTCAGCTTGCTTCTTTTACTTTTTTTTTGACTCAGCTTGCTACTTTTCCTTTTTCAGACAGCTTGCTTCTTTTCGTCGTCTGTCAGCTTGCTTCTTTTCGTCGTCTGTCAGCTTGCTTCTTTTCGTCGTCTGTCAGCTTGCTTCTTTTACTTTTTTTTTGACTCAGCTTGCTACTTTTTCTTTTTCAGTCAGCTTGCTTCTTTTCGTCGTCTGTCAGCTTGCTTCTTTTTCTTTTTCAGTCAGCTTGCTTCTTTTTCTTTTTCAGTCAGCTTGCTTCTTTTTCTTTTTCAGTCAGCTTGCTTCTTTTTCTTTTTCAGTCAGCTTGCTTCTTTTTCTTTTTCAGTCAGCTTGCTTCTTTTTCTTTTTCAGTCAGCTTGCTTCTTTTTCTTTTTCAGTCAGCTTGCTTCTTTTTCTTTTTCAGTCAGCTTGCTTCTTTTCGTCGTCTGTCAGCTTGCTTCTTTTTCTTTTTCAGTCAGCTTGCTTCTTTTTCTTTTTCAGTCAGCTTGCTTCTTTTTCTTTTTCAGTCAGCTTGCTTCTTTTTCTTTTTCAGTCAGCTTGCTTCTTTTCGTCGTCTGTCAGCTTGCTTCTTTTCGTCGTCTGTCAGCTTGCTTCTTTTCGTCGTCTGTCAGCTTGCTTCTTTTCGTCGTCTGTCAGCTTGCTTCTTTTCGTCGTCTGTCAGCTTGCTTCTTTTCGTCGTCTGTCAGCTTGCTTCTTTTTCTTTTTCAGTCAGCTTGCTTCTTTTTCTTTTTCAGTCAGCTTGCTTCTTTTTCTTTTTCAGTCAGCTTGCTTCTTTTTCTTTTTCAGTCAGCTTGCTTCTTTTTCTTTTTCAGTCAGCTTGCTTCTTTTTCTTTTTCAGTCAGCTTGCTTCTTTTCGTCGTCTGTCAGCTTGCTTCTTTTTCTTTTTCAGTCAGCTTGCTTCTTTTTCTTTTTCAGTCAGCTTGCTTCTTTTCGTCGTCTGTCAGCTTGCTTCTTTTCGTCGTCTGTCAGCTTGCTTCTTTTCGTCGTCTGTCAGCTTGCTTCTTTTCGTCGTCTGTCAGCTTGCTTCTTTTCGTCGTCTGTCAGCTTGCTTCTTTTCGTCGTCTGTCAGCTTGCTTCTTTTCGTCGTCTGTCAGCTTGCTTCTTTTCGTCGTCTGTCAGCTTGCTTCTTTTCGTCGTCTGTCAGCTTGCTTCTTTTTCTTTTTAAGTCAGCTTGCTTCTTTTCGTCGTCTGTCAGCTTGCTTCTTTTCGTCGTCTGTCAGCTTGCTTCTTTTCGTCGTCTGTCAGCTTGCTTCTTTTTCTTTTTCAGTCAGCTTGCTTCTTTTCGTCGTCTGTCAGCTTGCTTCTTTTCGTCGTCTGTCAGCTTGCTTCTTTTCGTCGTCTGTCAGCTTGCTTCTTTTTCTTTTTCAGTCAGCTTGCTTCTTTTTCTTTTTCAGTCAGCTTGCTTCTTTTTCTTTTTCAATCAGCTTGCTTCTTTTCGTCGTCTGTCAGCTTGCTTCTTTTTCTTTTTCAGTCAGCTTGCTTCTTTTCGTCGTCTGTCAGCTTGCTTCTTTTTCTTTTTCAGTCAGCTTGCTTCTTTTCGTCGTCTGTCAGCTTGCTTCTTTTTCTTTTTCAGTCAGCTTGCTTCTTTTCGTCGTCTGTCAGCTTGCTTCTTTTTCTTTTTCAGTCAGCTTGCTTCTTTTCGTCGTCTGTCAGCTTGCTTCTTTTCGTCGTCTGTCAGCTTGCTTCTTTTTCTTTTTCAGTCAGCTTGCTTCTTTTTCTTTTTCAGTCAGCTTGCTTCTTTTCGTCGTCTGTCAGCTTGCTTCTTTTCGTCGTCTGTCAGCTTGCTTCTTTTCGTCGTCTGTCAGCTTGCTTCTTTTCGTCGTCTGTCAGCTTGCTTCTTTTCGTCGTCTGTCAGCTTGCTTCTTTTCGTCGTCTGTCAGCTTGCTTCTTTTCGTCGTCTGTCAGCTTGCTTCTTTTCGTCGTCTGTCAGCTTGCTTCTTTTCGTCGTCTGTCAGCTTGCTTCTTTTCGTCGTCTGTCAGCTTGCTTCTTTTCGTCGTCTGTCAGCTTGCTTCTTTTCGTCGTCTGTCAGCTTGCTTCTTTTCGTCGTCTGTCAGCTTGCTTCTTTTTCTTTTTCAGTCAGCTTGCTTCTTTTTCTTTTTCAGTCAGCTTGCTTCTTTTTCTTTTTCAGTCAGCTTGCTTCTTTTTCTTTTTCAGTCAGCTTGCTTCTTTTTCTTTTTCAGTCAGCTTGCTTCTTTTCGTCGTCTGTCAGCTTGCTTCTTTTCGTCGTCTGTCAGCTTGCTTCTTTTCGTCGTCTGTCAGCTTGCTTCTTTTCGTCGTCTGTCAGCTTGCTTCTTTTCGTCGTCTGTCAGCTTGCTTCTTTTCGTCGTCTGTCAGCTTGCTTCTTTTCGTCGTCTGTCAGCTTGCTTCTTTTCGTCGTCTGTCAGCTTGCTTCTTTTCGTCGTCTGTCAGCTTGCTTCTTTTCGTCGTCGGTCAGCTTGCTTCTTTTCGTCGTCTGTCAGCTTGCTTCTTTTCGTCGTCGGTCAGCTTGCTTCTTTTCGTCGTCTGTCAGCTTGCTTCTTTTCGTCGTCTGTCAGCTTGCTTCTTTTCGTCGTCTGTCAGCTTGCTTCTTTTCGTCGTCTGTCAGCTTGCTTCTTTTCGTCGTCTGCCAGCTTCCTTCTTTTCGTCGTCAGTCAGCTTGCTTCTTTTCGTCGTCTGTCAGCTTCCTTCTTTTCGTCGTCAGTCAGCTTGCTTCTTTTCGTCGTCTGCCAGCTTGCTTCTTTTCGTCGTCTGTCAGCTTGCTTCTTTTTCTTTTTCAGTCAGCTTGCTTCTTTTCGTCGTCTGTCAGCTTGCTTCTTTTTCTTATTCAGTCAGCTGGCTTCTTTTCGTCGTCTGTCGGCTTGCTTCTTTTCGTCGTCTGTCAGATTGCTTCTTTTCGTCGTCTGTCGGCTTGCTTCTTTTCGTCGTCTGCCAGCTTGCTTCTTTTCGTCGTCTGCCAGCTTGCTTCTTTTCGTCGTCTGCCAGCTTGCTTCTTTTCGTCGTCTGCCAGCTTGCTTCTTTTCGTCGTCTGTCAGCTTGCTTCTTTTCGTCGTCTGTCAGCTTGCTTCTTTTCGTCGTCTGTCAGCTTGCTTCATTTCGTCGTCTGTCAGCTTGCTTCATTTCGTCGTCTGTCAGCTTGCTTCATTTCGTCGTCTGTCAGCTTGCTTCATTTCGTCGTCTGTCAGCTTGCTTCATTTCGTCGTCTGTCAGCTTGCTTCATTTCGTCGTCTGTCAGCTTGCTTCATTTCGTCGTCTGTCAGCTTGCTTCTTTTCGTCGTCTGTCAGCTTGCTTCTTTTTCTTTTCCAGTCAGCTTGCTTCTTTTTCTTTTTCAGTCAGCTTGCTTCTTTTTCTTTTTCAATCAGCTTGCTTCTTTTCGTCGTCTGCCAGCTTGCTTCTTTTCGTCGTCTGCCAGCTTGCTTCTTTTCGTCGTCTGCCAGCTTGCTTCTTTTCGTCGTCTGCCAGCTTGCTTCTTTTTCTTTTTCAATCAGCTTGCTTCTTTTCGTCGTCTGCCAGCTTGCTTCTTTTTCTTTTTCAATCAGCTTGCTTCTTTTCGTCGTCTGCCAGCTTGCTTCTTTTTCTTTTTCAATCAGCTTGCTTCTTTTCGTCGTCTGTCAGCTTGCTTCTTTTCGTCATCTGCCAGCTTGCTTCTTTTCGTCGTCTGTCAGCTTGCTTCTTTTCGTCGTCTGTCAGCTTGCTTCTTTTCGTCGTCTGCCAGCTTGCTTCTTTTCGTCGTCTGCCAGCTTGCTTCTTTTCGTCGTCTGTCAGCTTGCTTCTTTTCGTCGTCTGCCAGCTTGCTTCTTTTCGTCGTCTGCCAGCTTGCTTCTTTTCGTCGTCTGCCAGCTTGCTTCTTTTCGTCGTCTGCCAGCTTGCTTCTTTTCGTCGTCTGCCAGCTTGCTTCTTTTCGTCGTCTGCCAGCTTGCTTCTTTTCGTCGTCTGCCAGCTTGCTTCTTTTCGTCGTCTGCCAGCTTGCTTCTTTTCGTCGTCTGCCAGCTTGCTTCATTTCGTCGTCTGTCAGCTTGCTTCATTTCGTCGTCTGTCAGCTTGCTTCATTTCGTCGTCTGTCAGCTTGCTTCATTTCGTCGTCTGTCAGCTTGCTTCATTTCGTCGTCTGTCAGCTTGCTTCATTTCGTCATCTGTCAGCTTGCTTCATTTCGTCGTCTGTCAGCTTGCTTCATTTCGTCGTCTGTCAGCTTGCTTCTTTTCGTCGTCTGTCAGCTTGCTTCTTTTTCTTTTCCAGTCAGCTTGCTTCTTTTTCTTTTTCAGTCAGCTTGCTTCTTTTTCTTTTTCAATCAGCTTGCTTCTTTTCGTCGTCTGCCAGCTTGCTTCTTTTCGTCGTCTGCCAGCTTGCTTCTTTTCGTCGTCTGCCAGCTTGCTTCTTTTCGTCGTCTGCCAGCTTGCTTCTTTTCGTCGTCTGCCAGCTTGCTTCTTTTTCTTTTTCAATCAGCTTGCTTCTTTTCGTCATCTGCCAGCTTGCTTCTTTTTCTTTTTCAATCAGCTTGCTTCTTTTCGTCGTCTGTCAGCTTGCTTCTTTTCGTCGTCTGCCAGCTTGCTTCTTTTCGTCGTCTGCCAGCTTGCTTCTTTTCGTCGTCTGTCAGCTTGCTTCTTTTCGTCGTCTGCCAGCTTGCTTCTTTTCGTCGTCTGCCAGCTTGCTTCTTTTCGTCGTCTGCCAGCTTGCTTCTTTTCGTCGTCTGCCAGCTTGCTTCTTTTCGTCGTCTGCCAGCTTGCTTCTTTTCGTCGTCTGCCAGCTTGCTTCTTTTCGTCGTCTGCCAGCTTGCTTCTTTTCGTCGTCTGCCAGCTTGCTTCTTTTCGTCGTCTGCCAGCTTGCTTCTTTTCGTCGTCTGCCAGCTTGCTTCTTTTCGTCGTCTGCCAGCTTGCTTCTTTTCGTCGTCTGCCAGCTTGCTTCTTTTCGTCGTCTGCCAGCTTGCTTCTTTTCGTCGTCTGCCAGCTTGCTTCTTTTCGTCGTCTGCCAGCTTGCTTCTTTTCGTCGTCTGCCAGCTTGCTTCTTTTCGTCGTCTGCCAGCTTGCTTCTTTTTCTTTTTCAGTCAGCTTGCTTCTTTTTCTTTTTCAGTCAGCTTGCTTCTTTTTCTTTTTCAGTCAGCTTGCTTCTTTTTCTTTTTCAGTCAGCTTGCTTCTTTTTCTTTTTCAGTCAGCTTGCTTCTTTTTCTTTTTCAGTCAGCTTGCTTCTTTTTCTTTTTCAGTCAGCTTGCTTCTTTTTCTTTTTCAGTCAGCTTGCTTCTTTTTCTTTTTCAGTCAGCTTGCTTCTTTTTCTTTTTCAGTCAGCTTGCTTCTTTTTCTTTTTCAGTCAGCTTGCTTCTTTTCGTCGTCTGTCAGCTTACTTCTTTTTCTTTTTCAGTCAGCTTGCTTCTTTTTCTTTTTCAGTCAGCTTGCTTCTTTTTCTTTTTCAGTCAGCTTGCTTCTTTTTCTTTTTCAGTCAGCTTGCTTCTTTTTCTTTTTCAGTCAGCTTGCTTCTTTTTCTTTTTCAGTCAGCTTGCTTCTTTTTCTTTTTCAGTCAGCTTGCTTCTTTTTCTTTTTCAGTCAGCTTGCTTCTTTTTCTTTTTCAGTCAGCTTGCTTCTTTTTCTTTTTCAGTCAGCTTGCTTCTTTTTCTTTTTCAGTCAGCTTGCTTCTTTTTCTTTTTCAGTCAGCTTGCTTCTTTTTCTTTTTCAGTCAGCTTGCTTCTTTTTCTTTTTCAGTCAGCTTGCTTCTTTTTCTTTTTCAGTCAGCTTGCTTCTTTTCGTCGTCTGTCAGCTTGCTTCTTTTTCTTTTTCAGTCAGCTTGCTTCTTTTTCTTTTTCAGTCAGCTTGCTTCTTTTTCTTTTTCAGTCAGCTTGCTTCTTTTTCTTTTTCAGTCAGCTTGCTTCTTTTTCTTTTTCAGTCAGCTTGCTTCTTTTTCTTTTTCAGTCAGCTTGCTTCTTTTTCTTTTTCAGTCAGCTTGCTTCTTTTTCTTTTTCAGTCAGCTTGCTTCTTTTTCTTTTTCAGTCAGCTTGCTTCTTTTTCTTTTTCAGTCAGCTTGCTTCTTTTTCTTTTTCAGTCAGCTTGCTTCTTTTCGTCGTCTGTCAGCTTACTTCTTTTTCTTTTTCAGTCAGCTTGCTTCTTTTTCTTTTTCAGTCAGCTTGCTTCTTTTTCTTTTTCAGTCAGCTTGCTTCTTTTTCTTTTTCAGTCAGCTTGCTTCTTTTTCTTTTTCAGTCAGCTTGCTTCTTTTTCTTTTTCAGTCAGCTTGCTTCTTTTTCTTTTTCAGTCAGCTTGCTTCTTTTTCTTTTTCAGTCAGCTTGCTTCTTTTTCTTTTTCAGTCAGCTTGCTTCTTTTTCTTTTTCTGTCAGCTTGCTTCTTTTTCTTTTTCAGTCAGCTTGCTTCTTTTTCTTTTTCAGTCAGCTTGCTTCTTTTTCTTTTTCAGTCAGCTTGCTTCTTTTTCTTTTTCAGTCAGCTTGCTTCTTTTTCTTTTTCAGTCAGCTTGCTTCTTTTTCTTTTTCAGTCAGCTTGCTTCTTTTTCTTTTTCAGTCAGCTTGCTTCTTTTCGTCGTCTGTCAGCTTGCTTCTTTTTCTTTTTCAGTCAGCTTGCTTCTTTTTCTTTTTCAGTCAGCTTGCTTCTTTTTCTTTTTCAGTCAGCTTGCTTCTTTTTCTTTTTCAGTCAGCTTGCTTCTTTTTCTTTTTCAGTCAGCTTGCTTCTTTTTCTTTTTCAGTCAGCTTGCTTCTTTTTCTTTTTCAGTCAGCTTGCTTCTTTTTCTTTTTCAGTCAGCTTGCTTCTTTTTCTTTTTCAGTCAGCTTGCTTCTTTTTCTTTTTCAGTCAGCTTGCTTCTTTTTCTTTTTCAGTCAGCTTGCTTCTTTTTCTTTTTCAGTCAGCTTGCTTCTTTTCGTCGTCTGTCAGCTTACTTCTTTTTCTTTTTCAGTCAGCTTACTTCTTTTTCTTTTTCAGTCAGCTTGCTTCTTTTTCTTTTTCAGTCAGCTTGCTTCTTTTTCTTTTTCAGTCAGCTTGCTTCTTTTTCTTTTTCAGTCAGCTTGCTTCTTTTTCTTTTTCAGTCAGCTTGCTTCTTTTTCTTTTTCAGTCAGCTTGCTTCTTTTTCTTTTTCAGTCAGCTTGCTTCTTTTTCTTTTTCAGTCAGCTTGCTTCTTTTTCTTTTTCAGTCAGCTTGCTTCTTTTTTCTTTTTCTGTCAGCTTGCTTCTTTTTCTTTTTCAGTCAGCTTGCTTCTTTTTCTTTTTCAGTCAGCTTGCTTCTTTTTCTTTTTCAGTCAGCTTGCTTCTTTTTCTTTTTCAGTCAGCTTGCTTCTTTTTCTTTTTCAGTCAGCTTGCTTCTTTTTCTTTTTCAGTCAGCTTGCTTCTTTTTCTTTTTCAGTCAGCTTGCTTCTTTTTCTTTTTCAGTCAGCTTGCTTCTTTTTCTTTTTCAGTCAGCTTGCTTCTTTTTCTTTTTCAGTCAGCTTGCTTCTTTTTCTTTTTCAGTCAGCTTGCTTCTTTTTCTTTTTCAGTCAGCTTGCTTGTTTTCGTCGTCTGTCAGCTTGCTTCTTTTCGTCGTCTGTCAGCTTGCTTCTTTTCGTCGTCTGTCAGCTTGCTTCTTTTCGTCGTCTGTCAGCTTGCTTCTTTTCGTCGTCTGTCAGCTTGCTTCTTTTCGTCGTCTGTCAGCTTGCTTCTTTTTCTTTTTCAGTCAGCTTGCTTCTTTTCGTCGTCTGTCAGCTTGCTTCTTTTTCTTTTTCAGCCAGCTTGCTTCTTTTCCTCGTCTGCCAGCTTGCTTCTTTTCCTTTTTCAGTCAGCTTGCTTCTTTTCCTTTTTCAGTCAGCTTGCTTCTTTTCCTCGTCTGCCAGCTTGCTTCTTTTCCTTTTTCAGCCAGCTTGCTTCTTTTTCTTTTTCAGTCAGCTTGCTTCTTTTCCTCGTCTGCCAGCTTGCTTCTTTTCCTCGTCTGCCAGCTTGCTTCTTTTCCTTTTTCTGCCAACTTGCTTCTTTTTCTTTTTCAGTAAGCTTGCTTCTTTTCCTTGTCTGCCAACTTGCTTCTTTTTCTTTTTCAGTCAGCTTGCTTTTTTCCTTGTCTGCCAGCTTGCTTCTTTTCCTTGTCTGCTGCCTTGCTTTTTTTGCTTTTTAGTCAGTTTGCTTCCTTTCCTTTTTCTGCCAACTTGCTTCTTTTCTTTGTCAGCCAGTTTTCTTCTTTTCCTCGTCTGCCAGCTTGCTTCTTTTCCTTTTTCAGCCAGCTTGCTTCTTTTCCTCGTCTGCCAGCTTGCTTCTTTTCCTTTTTCAGCCAGCTTGCTTCTTTTCCTCATCTGCCAGCTTGCTTCTTTTCCTTTTTCAGCCAGCTTGCTTCTTTTCCTCATCTGCCAGCTTGCTTCTTTTCCTTTTTCAGCCAGCTTGCTTCTTTTCCTTTTTCAGCCAGCTTGCTTTTTTTCCTCATCTGCCAGCTTGCTTCTTTTCCTTTTTCAGCCAGCTTGCTTCTTTTCCTCATCTGCCAGCTTGCTTCTTTTCCTCATCTGCCAGCTTGCTTCTTTTCCTCATCTGCCAGCTTGCTTCTTTTCCTCATCTGCCAGCTTGCTTCTTTTCCTCATCTGCCAGCTTGCTTCTTTTCCTTTTTCAGCCAGCTTGCTTCTTTTCCTCGTCTGCCAGCTTGCTTCTTTTCCTTTTTCAGCCAGCTTGCTTCTTTTCCTCGTCTGCCAGCTTGCTTCTTTTCCTTTTTCAGCCAGCTTGCTTCTTTTCCTTTTTCAGCCAGCTTGCTTCTTTTCCTTTTTCAGCCAGCTTGCTTCTTTTCCTTTTTCAGCCAGCTTGCTTCTTTTCCTTTTTCAGCCAGCTTGCTTCTTTTCCTTTTTCAGCCAGCTTGCTTCTTTTCCTTTTTCAGCCAGCTTGCTTCTTTTCCTTTTTCAGCCAGCTTGCTTCTTTTCCTTTTTCAGCCAGCTTGATTCTTTTCCTTTTTCTGCCAACTTGCTTCTTTTCCTTTTTCAGCCAGCTTGCTTCTTTTCCTTTTTCAGCCAGCTTGCTTCTTTTCCTCGTCTGCCAGCTTGCTTCTTTTCCTCGTCTGCCAGCTTGCTTCTTTTCCTTTTTCTGCCAACTTGCTTCTTTTTCTTTTTCAGTAAGCTTGCTTCTTTTCCTTGTCTGCCAACTTGCTTCTTTTTCTTTTTCAGTCAGCTTGCTTTTTTCCTTGTCTGCCAGCTTGCTTCTTTTCCTTGTCTGCTGCCTTGCTTTTTTTGCTTTTTAGTCAGTTTGCTTCCTTTCCTTTTTCTGCCAACTTGCTTCTTTTCTTTGTCAGCCAGTTTTCTTCTTTTCCTCGTCTGCCAGCTTGCTTCTTTTCCTTTTTCAGCCAGCTTGCTTCTTTTCCTCGTCTGCCAGCTTGCTTCTTTTCCTTTTTCAGCCAGCTTGCTTCTTTTCCTCGTCTGCCAGCTTGCTTCTTTTCCTTTTTCAGCCAGCTTGCTTCTTTTCCTCGTCTGCCAGCTTGCTTCTTTTCCTTTTTCAGCCAGCTTGCTTCTTTTCCTCATCTGCCAGCTTGCTTCTTTTCCTTTTTCAGCCAGCTTGCTTCTTTTCCTTTTTCAGCCAGCTTGCTTCTTTTCCTTTTTCAGCCAGCTTGCTTCTTTTCCTTTTTCAGCCAGCTTGCTTCTTTTCCTAGTCTGCCCGCTTGCTTCTTTTCCTCGTCTGCCAGCTTGCTTCTTTTCCTTTTTCAGCCAGCTTGCTTCTTTTCCTCGTCTGCCAGCTTGCTTCTTTTCCTCGTCTGCCAGCTTGCTTCTTTTCCTTTTTCAGCCAGCTTGCTTCTTTTACTTTTTTTTCATTCAGCTTGCTTCTTTTACTTTTTTTTTCACTCAGCTTGATTCTTTTTTTTTTTTTCACTGAGCTTGCTTCTTTTACTTTTTTTTAACTCAGCTTGTTTCTTTTACTTTTTTTTTCACTCAGCTTGATTCTTTTTTTTTTCACTGAGCTTGCTTCTTTTAATTTTTTTTTCACTCAGCTTGATTCTTTTACTTTGTTTTTTTCAATCAGCTTGCTTCTTTTACTTTTTTTTTCACTCAGCTTGCTTCTTTTACTTTTTTTTTCACTCAGCTTGATTCTTTTTTTTTTCACTGAGCTTGCTTCTTTTACTTTTTTTTTCACTCAGCTTGATTCTTTTTTTTTTCACTGAGCTTGCTTCTTTTACTTTTTTTTTCACTCAGCTTGATTCTTTTACTTTGTTTTTTTCACTCAGCTTGCTTCTTTTACTTTTTTTTTCACTCAGCTTGCTTCTTTTACTTTTTTTTCACTCAGCTTGCTTCTTTTACTTTTTTTTGACTCAGCTTGCTTCTTTTACTTTTTTTTTCACTCAGCTTGCTACTTTTCCTTTTTCAGACAGCTTGCTTCTTTTCGTCGTCTGTCAGCTTGCTTCTTTTCCTCGTCTGCCAGCTTGCTTCTTTTCCTCGTCTGCCAGCTTGCTTCTTTTCCTCGTCTGCAAGCTTGCTTCTTTTCATCGTCTGCCAGCTTACTTCTTTTCCTCGTCTGCCAACTTGCTTCTTTTCCTTTTTCTGCCAACTTGCTTCTTTTTCTTTTTCAGTAAGCTTGCTTCTTTTCCTTTTTCTGCCAACTTGCTTCTTTTTCTTTTTCATTCAGCTTGATTTTTTCCTTGTCTGCCAGCTTGCTTCTTTTTCTTTTTCAGTAAGCGTGCTTCTTTTCTATGTCTGCCAGCTTGCTTCTTTTCCTTGTCAGCTGCCTTGCTTCTTTTTCTTTTTCAGCCAGCTTTCTTCTTTTCCTTTTTCTGCCAACTTGCTTCTTTTTCTTTTTCAGTCAGCTTGCTTTTTTCCTTGTCTGCCAGCTTGCTTCTTTTCCTTGTCTGCTGCCTTGCTTTTTTTGCTTTTTAGTCAGTTTGCTTCCTTTCCTTTTTCTGCCAACTTGCTTCTTTTCTTTGTAAGCCAGTTTTCTTCTTTTCCTTGTCTGCCAGCTTGCTTCTTTTTCTTTTTCAGTAAGCGTGCTTCTTTTCTATGTCTGCCAGCTTGCTTCTTTTCCTTGTCAGCCGCCTTGCTTCTTTTCCTTTTTCAGCCAGCTTGCTTCTTTTCCTTGTCAGCCGCCTTGCTTCTTTTCCTTTTTCAGCCAGCTTGCTTCTTTTCCTTTTTCAGCCAGCTTGCTTCTTTTCCTTTTTCAGCCAGCTTGCTTCTTTTCCTCATCTGCCAGCTTGCTTCTTTTCCTTTTTCAGCCAGCTTGCTTCTTTTCCTTTTTCAGCCAGCTTGCTTCTTTTCCTCATCTGCCAGCTTGCTTCTTTTCCTTTTTCAGCCAGCTTGCTTCTTTTCCTCATCTGCCAGCTTGCTTCTTTTCCTTTTTCAGCCAGCTTGCTTCTTTTCCTCATCTGCCAGCTTGCTTCTTTTCCTTTTTCAGCCAGCTTGCTTTCTTTTCCTCATCTGCCATCTTGCTTCTTTTCCTTTTCAGCCAGCTTGCTTCTTTTCCTTTTTCAGCCAGCTTGCTTCTTTTCCTTTTTCAGCCAGCTTGCTTCTTTTCCTTTTTCAGCCAGCTTGCTTCTTTTCCTCGTCTGCCAGCTTGCTTCTTTTCCTCGTCTGCAAGCTTGCTTCTTTTCCTCGTCTGCCAGCTTGCTTCTTTTCCTCGTCTGCCAGCTTGCTTCTTTTCCTTTTTCAGCCAGCTTGCTTTTTTACTTTTTTTTTTCACTCAGCTTGCTTCTTTTACTTTTTTTAACTCAGCTTGCTTCTTTTACTTTTTTTTTCACTCAGCTTGATTCTTTTTTTTTTTTTTTTCACTGAGCTTGCTTCTTTTACTTTTTTTTAACTCAGCTTGCTTCTTTTACTTTTTTTTTCACTCAGCTTGATTCTTTTTTTTTTTTTTTCACTGAGCTTGCTTCTTTTACTTTTTTTTAACTCAGCTTGCTTCTTTTACTTTTTTTTTCACTCAGCTTGATTCTTTTTTTTTTTTTTTCACTGAGCTTGCTTCTTTTACTTTTTTTTAACTCAGCTTGCTTCTTTTACTTTTTCTTTCACTCAGCTTGATTCTTTTTTTTTTTCACTGAGCTTGCTTCTTTTAATTTTTTTTTCACTCAGCTTGATTCTTTTACTTTGTTTTTTTCAATCAGCTTGCTTCTTTTACTTTTTTTTTCACTCAGCTTGATTCTTTTTTTTTTTTTCACTGAGCTTGCTTCTTTTACTTTTTTTTAACTCAGCTTGCTTCTTTTACTTTTTTTTTCACTCAGCTTGATTCTTTTTTTTTTTTTCACTGAGCTTGCTTCTTTTACTTTTTTTTCACTGAGCTTGCTTCTTTTACTTTTTTTTCACTCAGCTTGATTCTTTTTTTTTTTCACTGAGCTTGCTTCTTTTAATTTTTTTTTCACTCAGCTTGATTCTTTTATTTTGTTTTTTTCAATCAGCTTGCTTCTTTTACTTTTTTTTTCACTCAGCTTGCTTCTTTTACTTTTTTTTTCACTCAGCTTGATTCTTTTTTTTTTTCACTGAGCTTGCTTCTTTTACTTTTTTTTTCACTCAGCTTGCTACTTTTCCTTTTTCAGACAGCTTGCTTCTTTTCGTCGTCTGTCAGCTTGCTTCTTTTCCTCGTCTGCCAGCTTGCTTCTTTTCCTCGTCTGACAGCTTGCTTCTTTTCCTCGTCTGCAAGCTTGCTTCTTTTCATCGTCTGCCAGCTTACTTCTTTTCCTCGTCTGCCAACTTGCTTCTTTTCCTTTTTCTGCCTACTTGCTTCTTTTTCTTTTTCAGTAAGCTTGCTTCTTTTCCTTTTTCTGCCAACTTGCTTCTTTTTCTTTTTCATTCAGCTTGATTTTTTCCTTGTCTGCCAGCTTGCTTCTTTTTCTTTTTCAGTAAGCGTGCTTCTTTTCTATGTCTGCCAGCTTGCTTCTTTTCCTTGTCAGCTGCCTTGCTTCTTTTTCTTTTTCAGCCAGCTTTCTTCTTTTCCTTTTTCTGCCAACTTGCTTCTTTTTCTTTTTCAGTCAGCTTGCTTTTTTCCTTGTCTGCCAGCTTGCTTCTTTTCCTTGTCTGCTGCCTTGCTTTTTTTGCTTTTTAGTCAGTTTGCTTCCTTTCCTTTTTCTGCCAACTTGCTTCTTTTCCTTGTCAGCCGCCTTGCTTCTTTTCCTTTTTCAGCCAGCTTGCTTCTTTTCCTTTTTCAGCCAGCTTGCTTCTTTTCCTTTTTCAGCCAGCTTGCTTCTTTTCCTTTTTCAGCCAGCTTGCTTCTTTTCCTCATCTGCCAGCTTGCTTCTTTTCCTTTTTCAGCCAGCTTGCTTCTTTTCCTTTTTCAGCCAGCTTGCTTCTTTTCCTTTTTCAGCCAGCTTGCTTCTTTTCCTCATCTGCCAGCTTGCTTCTTTTCCTTTTTCAGCCAGCTTGCTTCTTTTCCTTTTTCAGCCAGCTTGCTTCTTTTCCTTTTTCAGCCAGCTTGCTTCTTTTCCTCATCTGCCAGCTTGCTTCTTTTCCTTTTTCAGCCAGCTTGCTTCTTTTCCTTTTTCAGCCAGCTTGCTTCTTTTCCTCATCTGCCAGCTTGCTTCTTTTCCTTTTTCAGCCAGCTTGCTTCTTTTCCTCATCTGCCAGCTTGCTTCTTTTCCTTTTTCAGCCAGCTTGCTTTCTTTTCCTCATCTGCCATCTTGCTTCTTTTCCTTTTCAGCCAGCTTGCTTCTTTTCCTTTTTCAGCCAGCTTGCTTCTTTTCCTTTTTCAGCCAGCTTGCTTCTTTTCCTTTTTCAGCCAGCTTGCTTCTTTTCCTCGTCTGCCAGCTTGCTTCTTTTCCTCGTCTGCCAGCTTGCTTCTTTTCCTCGTCTGCAAGCTTGCTTCTTTTCCTCGTCTGCCAGCTTGCTTCTTTTCCTCGTCTGCCAGCTTGCTTCTTTTCCTCGTCTGCAAGCTTGCTTCTTTTCCTCGTCTGCCAGCTTGCTTCTTTTCCTCGTCTGCCAGCTTGCTTCTTTTCCTTTTTCAGCCAGCTTGCTTTTTTACTTTTTTTTTTCACTCAGCTTGCTTCTTTTACTTTTTTTAACTCAGCTTGCTTCTTTTACTTTTTTTTTCACTCAGCTTGATTCTTTTTTTTTTTTTTTCACTGAGCTTGCTTCTTTTACTTTTTTTTAACTCAGCTTGCTTCTTTTACTTTTTTTTTCACTCAGCTTGATTCTTTTTTTTTTTTTTTCACTGAGCTTGCTTCTTTTACTTTTTTTTAACTCAGCTTGCTTCTTTTACTTTTTTTTTCACTCAGCTTGATTCTTTTTTTTTTTTTTCACTGAGCTTGCTTCTTTTACTTTTTTTTAACTCAGCTTGCTTCTTTTACTTTTTTTTTCACTCAGCTTGATTCTTTTTTTTTTTCACTGAGCTTGCTTCTTTTAATTTTTTTTTCACTCAGCTTGATTCTTTTACTTTGTTTTTTTCAATCAGCTTGCTTCTTTTACTTTTTTTTTCACTCAGCTTGATTCTTTTACTTTGTTTTTTTCAATCAGCTTGCTTCTTTTCCTCGTCTGCCAGCTTGCTTCTTTTCCTTTTTCAGCCAGCTTGCTTTTTTACTTTTTTTTTTCACTCAGCTTGCTTCTTTTACTTTTTTTAACTCAGCTTGCTTCTTTTACTTTTTTTTTCACTCAGCTTGATTCTTTTTTTTTTTTTTTCACTGAGCTTGCTTCTTTTACTTTTTTTTAACTCAGCTTGCTTCTTTTACTTTTTTTTTCACTCAGCTTGATTCTTTTTTTTTTTTTTTCACTGAGCTTGCTTCTTTTACTTTTTTTTAACTCAGCTTGCTTCTTTTACTTTTTTTTTCACTCAGCTTGATTCTTTTTTTTTTTTTTCACTGAGCTTGCTTCTTTTACTTTTTTTTAACTCAGCTTGCTTCTTTTACTTTTTTTTTCACTCAGCTTGATTCTTTTTTTTTTTCACTGAGCTTGCTTCTTTTAATTTTTTTTTCACTCAGCTTGATTCTTTTACTTTGTTTTTTTCAATCAGCTTGCTTCTTTTACTTTTTTTTTCACTCAGCTTGATTCTTTTACTTTGTTTTTTTCAATCAGCTTGCTTCTTTTACTTTTTTTTTCACTCAGCTTGATTCTTTTTTTTTTTTTCACTGAGCTTGCTTCTTTTACTTTTTTTTAACTCAGCTTGCTTCTTTTACTTTTTTTTTCACTCAGCTTGATTCTTTTTTTTTTTTCACTGAGCTTGCTTCTTTTACTTTTTTTTAACTCAGCTTGCTTCTTTTACTTTTTTTTTCACTCAGCTTGATTCTTTTTTTTTTTCACTGAGCTTGCTTCTTTTAATTTTTTTTTCACTCAGCTTGATTCTTTTTTTTTTTCACTCAGCTTGCTTCTTTTACTTTTTTTTTGACTCAGCTTGCTACTTTTCCTTTTTCAGACAGCTTGCTTCTTTTCGTCGTCTGTCAGCTTGCTTCTTTTCGTCGTCTGTCAGCTTGCTTCTTTTCGTCGTCTGTCAGCTTGCTTCTTTTACTTTTTTTTTGACTCAGCTTGCTACTTTTTCTTTTTCAGTCAGCTTGCTTCTTTTCGTCGTCTGTCAGCTTGCTTCTTTTTCTTTTTCAGTCAGCTTGCTTCTTTTTCTTTTTCAGTCAGCTTGCTTCTTTTTCTTTTTCAGTCAGCTTGCTTCTTTTTCTTTTTCAGTCAGCTTGCTTCTTTTTCTTTTTCAGTCAGCTTGCTTCTTTTTCTTTTTCAGTCAGCTTGCTTCTTTTTCTTTTTCAGTCAGCTTGCTTCTTTTTCTTTTTCAGTCAGCTTGCTTCTTTTTCTTTTTCAGTCAGCTTGCTTCTTTTTCTTTTTCAGTCAGCTTGCTTCTTTTTCTTTTTCAGTCAGCTTGCTTCTTTTTCTTTTTCAGTCAGCTTGCTTCTTTTTCTTTTTCAGTCAGCTTGCTTCTTTTCGTCGTCTGTCAGCTTGCTTCTTTTTCTTTTTCAGTCAGCTTGCTTCTTTTTCTTTTTCAGTCAGCTTGCTTCTTTTTCTTTTTCAGTCAGCTTGCTTCTTTTCGTCGTCTGTCAGCTTGCTTCTTTTCGTCGTCTGTCAGCTTGCTTCTTTTCGTCGTCTGTCAGCTTGCTTCTTTTCGTCGTCTGTCAGCTTGCTTCTTTTCGTCGTCTGTCAGCTTGCTTCTTTTCGTCGTCTGTCAGCTTGCTTCTTTTCGTCGTCTGTCAGCTTGCTTCTTTTTCTTTTTCAGTCAGCTTGCTTCTTTTTCTTTTTCAGTCAGCTTGCTTCTTTTTCTTTTTCAGTCAGCTTGCTTCTTTTTCTTTTTCAGTCAGCTTGCTTCTTTTTCTTTTTCAGTCAGCTTGCTTCTTTTCGTCGTCTGTCAGCTTGCTTCTTTTTCTTTTTCAGTCAGCTTGCTACTTTTCGTCGTCTGTCAGCTTGCTTCTTTTTCTTTTTCAGTCAGCTTGCTTCTTTTCGTCGTCTGTCAGCTTGCTTCTTTTTCTTTTTCAGTCAGCTTGCTTCTTTTCGTCGTCTGTCAGCTTGCTTCTTTTCGTCGTCTGTCAGCTTGCTTCTTTTCGTCGTCTGTCAGCTTGCTTCTTTTCGTCGTCTGTCAGCTTGCTTCTTTTCGTCGTCTGTCAGCTTGCTTCTTTTCGTCGTCTGTCAGCTTGCTTCTTTTCGTCGTCTGTCAGCTTGCTTCTTTTCGTCGTCTGTCAGCTTGCTTCTTTTCGTCGTCTGTCAGCTTGCTTCTTTTCGTCGTCTGTCAGCTTGCTTTTTTCTTTTTCAGTCAGCTTGCTTCTTTTTCTTTTTCAGTCAGCTTGCTTCTTTTCGTCGTCTGTCAGCTTGCTTCTTTTTCTTTTTCAGTCAGCTTGCTTCTTTTTCTTTTTCAGTCAGCTTGCTTCTTTTCGTCGTCTGTCAGCTTGCTTCTTTTCGTCGTCTGTCAGCTTGCTTCTTTTTCTTTTTCAGTCAGCTTGCTTCTTTTTCTTTTTCAGTCAGCTTGCTTCTTTTTCTTTTTCAGTCAGCTTGCTTCTTTTTCTTTTTCAGTCAGCTTGCTTCTTTTTCTTTTTCAGTCAGCTTGCTTCTTTTTCTTTTTCAGTCAGCTTGCTTCTTTTCGTCGTCTGTCAGCTTGCTTCTTTTCGTCGTCTGTCAGCTTGCTTCTTTTTCTTTTTCAGTCAGCTTGCTTCTTTTTCTTTTTCAGTCAGCTTGCTTCTTTTTCTTTTTCAGTCAGCTTGCTTCTTTTTCTTTTTCAGTCAGCTTGCTTCTTTTTCTTTTTCAGTCAGCTTGCTTCTTTTTCTTTTTCAGTCAGCTTGCTTCTTTTCGTCGTCTGTCAGCTTGCTTCTTTTTCTTTTTCAGTCAGCTTGCTTCTTTTCGTCGTCTGTCAGCTTGCTTCTTTTTCTTTTTCAGTCAGCTTGCTTCTTTTCGTCGTCTGTCAGCTTGCTTCTTTTCGTCGTCTGTCAGCTTGCTTCTTTTCGTCGTCTGTCAGCTTGCTTCTTTTCGTCGTCTGTCAGCTTGCTTCTTTTCGTCGTCTGTCAGCTTGCTTCTTTTCGTCGTCTGTCAGCTTGCTTCTTTTCGTCGTCTGTCAGCTTGCTTCTTTTCGTCGTCTGTCAGCTTGCTTCTTTTCGTCGTCTGTCAGCTTGCTTCTTTTCGTCGTCTGTCAGCTTGCTTCTTTTCGTCGTCTGTCAGCTTGCTTCTTTTCGTCGTCTGTCAGCTTGCTTCTTTTCGTCGTCTGTCAGCTTGTTCTTTTCGTCGTCTGTCAGCTTGCTTCTTTTCGTCGTCTGTCAGCTTGCTTCTTTTCGTCGTCTGTCAGCTTGCTTCTTTTCGTCGTCTGTCAGCTTGCTTCTTTTCGTCGTCTGTCAGCTTGCTTCTTTTCGTCGTCTGTCAGCTTGCTTCTTTTTCTTTTTCAGTCAGCTTGCTTCTTTTTCTTTTTCAGTCAGCTTGCTTCTTTTTCTTTTTCAGTCAGCTTGCTTCTTTTTCTTTTTCAGTCAGCTTGCTTCTTTTCGTCGTCTGTCAGCTTGCTTCTTTTCGTCGTCTGTCAGCTTGCTTCTTTTCGTCGTCTGTCAGCTTGCTTCTTTTCGTCGTCTGTCAGCTTGCTTCTTTTCGTCGTCTGTCAGCTTGCTTCTTTTTCTTTTTCAGTCAGCTTGCTTCTTTTTCTTTTTCAGTCAGCTTGCTTCTTTTTCTTTTTCAGTCAGCTTGCTTCTTTTTCTTTTTCAGTCAGCTTGCTTCTTTTTCTTTTTCAGTCAGCTTGCTTCTTTTTCTTTTTCAGTCAGCTTGCTTCTTTTCGTCGTCTGTCAGCTTGCTTCTTTTCGTCGTCTGTCAGCTTGCTTCTTTTCGTCGTCTGTCAGCTTGCTTCTTTTCGTCGTCTGTCAGCTTGCTTCTTTTCGTCGTCTGTCAGCTTGCTTCTTTTCGTCGTCGGTCAGCTTGCTTCTTTTCGTCGTCTGTCAGCTTGCTTCTTTTCGTCGTCGGTCAGCTTGCTTCTTTTCGTCGTCTGTCAGCTTGCTTCTTTTCGTCGTCTGTCAGCTTGCTTCTTTTCGTCGTCTGTCAGCTTGCTTCTTTTCGTCGTCTGTCAGCTTGCTTCTTTTCGTCGTCTGTCAGCTTGCTTCTTTTCGTCGTCTGTCAGCTTGCTTCTTTTTCTTTTTCAGTCAGCTTGCTTCTTTTCGTCGTCTGTCAGCTTGCTTCTTTTTCTTTTTCAGTCAGCTTGCTTCTTTTCCTTGTCTGCCACCTTGCTTCTTTTCGTCGTCTGCCAGCTTGCTTCTTTTCGTCGTCTGTCAGCTTGCTTCTTTTTCTTTTTCAGTCAGCTTGCTTCTTTTCGTCGTCTGTCAGCTTGCTTCTTTTTCTTATTCAGTCAGCTGGCTTCTTTTCGTCGTCTGTCGGCTTGCTTCTTTTCGTCGTCTGTCAGATTGCTTCTTTTCGTCGTCTGCCAGCTTGCTTCTTTTCGTCGTCTGCCAGCTTGCTTCTTTTCGTCGTCTGCCAGCTTGCTTCTTTTCGTCGTCTGTCAGCTTGCTTCTTTTTCTTTTTCAGTCAGCTTGCTTCTTTTCGTCGTCTGTCAGCTTGCTTCTTTTTCTTTTTCAGTCAGCTTGCTTCTTTTCGTCGTCTGTCAGCTTGCTTCTTTTCGTCGTCTGTCAGCTTGCTTCTTTTCGTCGTCTGTCAGCTTGCTTCTTTTCGTCGTCTGTCAGCTTGCTTCATTTCGTCGTCTGTCAGCTTGCTTCATTTCGTTGTCTGTCAGCTTGCTTCATTTCGTCGTCTGTCAGCTTGCTTCATTTCGTCGTCTGTCAGCTTGCTTCTTTTCGTCGTCTGTCAGCTTGCTTCTTTTTCTTTTCCAGTCAGCTTGCTTCTTTTTCTTTTTCAGTCAGCTTGCTTCTTTTTCTTTTTCAATCAGCTTGCTTCTTTTCGTCGTCTGCCAGCTTGCTTCTTTTCGTCGTCTGCCAGCTTGCTTCTTTTCGTCGTCTGCCAGCTTGCTTCTTTTCGTCGTCTGCCAGCTTGCTTCTTTTCGTCGTCTGCCAGCTTGCTTCTTTTCGTCGTCTGCCAGCTTGCTTCTTTTCGTCGTCTGCCAGCTTGCTTCTTTTTCTTTTTCAATCAGCTTGCTTCTTTTCGTCGTCTGCCAGCTTGCTTCTTTTTCTTTTTCAATCAGCTTGCTTCTTTTCGTCGTCTGCCAGCTTGCTTCTTTTCGTCGTCTGCCAGCTTGCTTCTTTTCGTCGTCTGCCAGCTTGCTTCTTTTTCTTTTTCAATCAGCTTGCTTCTTTTCGTCGTCTGCCAGCTTGCTTCTTTTCGTCGTCTGCCAGCTTGCTTCTTTTCGTCGTCTGCCAGCTTGCTTCTTTTCGTCGTCTGCCAGCTTGCTTCTTTTCGTCGTCTGCCAGCTTGCTTCTTTTCGTCGTCTGCCAGCTTGCTTCTTTTCGTCGTCTGCCAGCTTGCTTCTTTTCGTCGTCTGCCAGCTTGCTTCTTTTCGTCGTCTGCCAGCTTGCTTCTTTTCGTCGTCTGTCAGCTTGCTTCATTTCGTCGTCTGTCAGCTTGCTTCATTTCGTCGTCTGTCAGCTTGCTTCATTTCGTCGTCTGTCAGCTTGCTTCATTTCGTCGTCTGTCAGCTTGCTTCATTTCGTCGTCTGTCAGCTTGCTTCATTTCGTCGTCTGTCAGCTTGCTTCATTTCGTCGTCTGTCAGCTTGCTTCTTTTCGTCGTCTGCCAGCTTGCTTCTTTTTCTTTTCCAGTCAGCTTGCTTCTTTTTCTTTTTCAGTCAGCTTGCTTCTTTTTCTTTTTCAATCAGCTTGCTTCTTTTCGTCGTCTGCCAGCTTGCTTCTTTTCGTCGTCTGCCAGCTTGCTTCTTTTCGTCGTCTGCCAGCTTGCTTCTTTTCGTCGTCTGCCAGCTTGCTTCTTTTCGTCGTCTGCCAGCTTGCTTCTTTTCGTCGTCTGCCAGCTTGCTTCTTTTTCTTTTTCAATCAGCTTGCTTCTTTTCGTCGTCTGCCAGCTTGCTTCTTTTCGTCGTCTGCCAGCTTGCTTCTTTTCGTCGTCTGCCAGCTTGCTTCTTTTCGTCGTCTGTCAGCTTGCTTCTTTTCGTCGTCTGCCAGCTTGCTTCTTTTCGTCGTCTGCCAGCTTGCTTCTTTTCGTCGTCTGTCAGCTTGCTTCTTTTCGTCGTCTGCCAGCTTGCTTCTTTTCGTCGTCTGCCAGCTTGCTTCTTTTCGTCGTCTGCCAGCTTGCTTCTTTTCGTCGTCTGCCAGCTTGCTTCTTTTCGTCGTCTGCCAGCTTGCTTCTTTTCGTCGTCTGCCAGCTTGCTTCTTTTCGTCGTCTGCCAGCTTGCTTCTTTTCGTAGTCTGCCAGCTTGCTTCTTTTCGTCGTCTGCCAGCTTGCTTCTTTTCGTCGTCTGCCAGCTTGCTTCTTTTTCTTTTTCAGTCAGCTTGCTTCTTTTTCTTTTTCAGTCAGCTTGCTTCTTTTTCTTTTTCAGTCAGCTTGCTTCTTTTTCTTTTTCAGTCAGCTTGCTTCTTTTTCTTTTTCAGTCAGCTTGCTTCTTTTTCTTTTTCAGTCAGCTTGCTTCTTTTCGTCGTCTGTCAGCTTGCTTCTTTTTCTTTTTCAGTCAGCTTGCTTCTTTTTCTTTTTCAGTCAGCTTGCTTCTTTTTCTTTTTCAGTCAGCTTGCTTCTTTTTCTTTTTCAGTCAGCTTGCTTCTTTTTCTTTTTCAGTCAGCTTGCTTCTTTTTCTTTTTCAGTCAGCTTGCTTCTTTTTCTTTTTCAGTCAGCTTGCTTCTTTTCGTCGTCTGTCAGCTTACTTCTTTTTCTTTTTCAGTCAGCTTGCTTCTTTTTCTTTTTCAGTCAGCTTGCTTCTTTTTCTTTTTCAGTCAGCTTGCTTCTTTTTCTTTTTCAGTCAGCTTGCTTCTTTTTCTTTTTCAGTCAGCTTGCTTCTTTTTCTTTTTCAGTCAGCTTGCTTCTTTTTCTTTTTCAGTCAGCTTGCTTCTTTTTCTTTTTCAGTCAGCTTGCTTCTTTTTCTTTTTCAGTCAGCTTGCTTCTTTTTCTTTTTCAGTCAGCTTGCTTCTTTTTCTTTTTCAGTCAGCTTGCTTCTTTTTCTTTTTCAGTCAGCTTGCTTCTTTTTCTTTTTCAGTCAGCTTGCTTCTTTTTCTTTTTCAGTCAGCTTGCTTCTTTTTCTTTTTCAGTCAGCTTGCTTCTTTTCGTCGTCTGTCAGCTTACTTCTTTTTCTTTTTCAGTCAGCTTGCTTCTTTTTCTTTTTCTGTCAGCTTGCTTCTTTTTCTTTTTCAGTCAGCTTGCTTCTTTTTCTTTTTCAGTCAGCTTGCTTCTTTTTCTTTTTCAGTCAGCTTGCTTCTTTTTCTTTTTCAGTCAGCTTGCTTCTTTTTCTTTTTCAGTCAGCTTGCTTCTTTTTCTTTTTCAGTCAGCTTGCTTCTTTTTCTTTTTCAGTCAGCTTGCTTCTTTTTCTTTTTCAGTCAGCTTGCTTCTTTTTCTTTTTCAGTCAGCTTGCTTCTTTTTCTTTTTCAGTCAGCTTGCTTCTTTTTCTTTTTCAGTCTGCTTGCTTCTTTTTCTTTTTCAGTCTGCTTGCTTCTTTTCGTCGTCTGTCAGCTTGCTTCTTTTCGTCGTCTGTCAGCTTGCTTCTTTTCGTCGTCTGTCAGCTTGCTTCTTTTCGTCGTCTGTCAGCTTGCTTCTTTTCGTCGTCTGTCAGCTTGCTTCTTTTTCTTTTTCAGTCAGCTTGCTTCTTTTCGTCGTCTGTCAGCTTGCTTCTTTTCGTCGTCTGTCAGCTTGCTTCTTTTTCTTTTTCAGTCAGCTTGCTTCTTTTCGTCGTCTGTCAGCTTGCTTCTTTTTCTTTTTCAGACAGCTTGCTTCTTTTTCTTTTTCAGTCAGCTTGCTTCTTTTTCTTTTTCAGTCAGCTTGCTTCTTTTTCTTTTTCAGTCAGCTTGCTTCTTTTTCTTTTTCAGTCAGCTTGCTTCTTTTTCTTTTTCAGTCAGCTTGCTTCTTTTTCTTTTTCAGTCAGCTTGCTTCTTTTTCTTTTTCAGTCAGCTTGCTTCTTTTCGTCGTCTGTCAGCTTGCTTCTTTTTCTTTTTCAGTCAGCTTGCTTCTTTTCGTCGTCTGCCAGCTTGCTTCTTTTTCTTTTTCAGTCAGCTTGCTTCTTTTCGTCGTCTGTCAGCTTGCTTCTTTTCGTCGTCTGTCAGCTTGCTTCTTTTCGTCGTCTGTCAGCTTGCTTCTTTTTCTTTTTCAGTCAGCTTGCTTCTTTTCCTTGTCTGCCAGCTTGCTTCTTTTCGTCGTCTGTCAGCTTGCTTCTTTTCGTCGTCTGTCAGCTTGCTTCTTTTTCTTTTTCAGTCAGCTTGCTTCTTTTCCTTGTCTGCCAGCTTGCTTCTTTTCGTCGTCTGTCAGCTTGCTTCTTTTTCTTTTTCAGTCAGCTTGCTTCTTTTCGTCGTCTGCCAGCTTGCTTCTTTTCGTCGTCTGTCAGCTTGCTTCTTTTTCTTTTTCAGTCAGCTTGCTTCTTTTTCTTTTTCAGTCAGCTTGCTTCTTTTCGTCGTCTGTCAGCTTGCTTCTTTTTCTTTTTCAGTCAGCTTGCTTCTTTTCGTCGTCTGTCAGCTTGCTTCTTTTTCTTTATCAGTCAGCTTACTTCTTTTCGTCGTCTGTCAGCTTGCTTCTTTTTCTTTTTCAGTCAGCTTGCTTCTTTTCGTCGTCTGTCAGCTTGCTTCTTTTTCTTTTTCAGTCAGCTTGCTTCTTTTCGTCGTCTGTCAGCTTGCTTCTTTTTCTTTTTCAGTCAGCTTGCTTCTTTTCGTCGTCTGTCAGCTTGCTTCTTTTCGTCGTCAGTCAGCTTGCTTCTTTTCGTCGTCAGTCAGCTTCCTTCTTTTCGTCGTCTGCCAGCTTGCTTCTTTTTCTTTTTCAGTCAGCTTGCTTCTTTTCGTCGTCTGCCAGCTTGCTTCTTTTCGTCGTCAGTCAGCTTGCTTCTTTTCGTCGTCAGTCAGCTTCCTTCTTTTCGTCGTCTGCCAGCTTGCTTCTTTTCGTCGTCAGTCAGCTTCCTTCTTTTCGTCGTCTGCCAGCTTGCTTCTTTTCGTCGTCTGTCAGCTTGCTTCTTTTTCTTTTTCAGTCAGCTTGCTTCTTTTCGTCGTCTGCCAGCTTGCTTCTTTTCGTCGTCTGTCAGCTTGCTTCTTTTCGTCGTCTGCCAGCTTGCTTCTTTTCGTCGTCTGTCAGCTTGCTTCTTTTTCTTTTTCAGTCAGCTTGCTTCTTTTCGTCGTCTGCCAGCTTGCTTCTTTTCGTCGTCTGTCAGCTTGCTTCTTTTTCTTTTTCAGTCAGCTTGCTTCTTTTTCTTTTTCAGTCAGCTTGCTTCTTTTTCTTTTTCAGTCAGCTTGCTTCTTTTCGTCGTCTGTCAGCTTGCTTCTTTTTCTTTTTCAGTCAGCTTGCTTCTTTTCGTCGTCTGCCAGCTTGCTTCTTTTCGTCGTCTGTCAGCTTGCTTCATTTTCTTTTTCAGTCAGCTTGCTTCTTTTCGTCGTCTGCCAGCTTGCTTCTTTTCGTCGTCTGTCAGCTTGCTTCTTTTTCTTTTTCAGTCAGCTTGCTTCTTTTTCTTTTTCAGTCAGCTTGCTTCTTTTCGTCGTCTGTCAGCTTGCTTCTTTTTCTTTTTCAGTCAGCTTGCTTCTTTTCGTCGTCTGTCAGCTTGCTTCTTTTCGTCGTCTGTCAGCTTGCTTCTTTTCGTCGTCTGTCAGCTTGCTTCTTTTCGTCGTCTGCCAGCTTGCTTCTTTTCGTCGTCTGCCAGCTTGCTTCTTTTCGTCGTCTGCCAGCTTGCTTCTTTTTCTTTTTCAGTCAGCTTGCTTCTTTTCGTCGTCTGTCAGCTTGCTTCTTTTTCTTTTTCAGTCAGCTTGCTTCTTTTCGTCGTCTGTCAGCTTGCTTCTTTTTCTTTTTCAGTCAGCTTGCTTCTTTTCGTCGTCTGTCAGCTTGCTTCTTTTTCTTTTTCAGTCAGCTTGCTTCTTTTCGTCGTCTGTCAGCTTGCTTCTTTTCGTCGTCTGTCAGCTTGCTTCTTTTCGTCGTCTGCCAGCTTGCTTCTTTTCGTCGTCTGCCAGCTTGCTTCTTTTCGTCGTCTGCCAGCTTGCTTCTTTTCGTCGTCTGCCAGCTTGCTTCTTTTCGTCGTCTGCCAGCTTGCTTCTTTTCGTCGTCTGCCAGCTTGCTTCTTTTCGTCGTCTGCCAGCTTGCTTCTTTTCGTCGTCTGTCAGCTTGCTTCTTTTCGTCGTCTGCCAGCTTGCTTCTTTTCGTCGTCTGCCAGCTTGCTTCTTTTCGTCGTCTGCCAGCTTGCTTCTTTTCGTCGTCTGCCAGCTTGCTTCTTTTCGTCGTCTGCCAGCTTGCTTCTTTTCGTCGTCTGCCAGCTTGCTTCTTTTCGTCGTCTGCCAGCTTGCTTCTTTTCGTCGTCTGCCAGCTTGCTTCTTTTCGTCGTCTGCCAGCTTGCTTCTTTTCGTCGTCTGCCAGCTTGCTTCTTTTCGTCGTCTGCCAGCTTGCTTCTTTTCGTCGTCTGCCAGCTTGCTTCTTTTCGTCGTCTGTCAGCTTGCTTCTTTTTCTTTTTCAGTCAGCTTGCTTCTTTTCGTCGTCTGCCAGCTTGCTTCTTTTCGTCGTCTGTCAGCTTGCTTCTTTTTCTTTTTCAGTCAGCTTGCTTCTTTTCGTCGTCTGTCAGCTTGCTTCTTTTCGTCGTCTGTCAGCTTGCTTCTTTTCGTCGTCTGTCAGCTTGCTTCTTTTCGTCGTCTGTCAGCTTGCTTCTTTTCGTCGTCTGTCAGCTTGCTTCTTTTCGTCGTCTGTCAGCTTGCTTCTTTTCGTCGTCTGTCAGCTTGCTTCTTTTTCTTTTTTAGTCAGCTTGCTTCTTTTCGTCGTCTGTCAGCTTGCTTCTTTTTCTTTTTCAGTCAGCTTGCTTCTTTTTCTTTTTCAGTCAGCTTGCTTCTTTTCGTCGTCTGTCAGCTTGCTTCTTTTTCTTTTTCAGTCAGCTTGCTTCTTTTCGTCGTCTGTCAGCTTGCTTCTTTTCGTCGTCTGTCAGCTTGCTTCTTTTTCTTTTTCAGTCAGCTTGCTTCTTTTCGTCGTCTGTCAGCTTGCTTCTTTTCGTCGTCTGTCAGCTTGCTTCTTTTCGTCGTCTGTCAGCTTGCTTCTTTTTCTTTTTCAGTCAGCTTGCTTCTTTTCGTCGTCTGTCAGCTTGCTTCTTTTTCTTTTTCAGTCAGCTTGCTTCTTTTCGTCGTCTGTCAGCTTGCTTCTTTTTCTTTTTCAGTCAGCTTGCTTCTTTTCGTCGTCTGTCAGCTTGCTTCTTTTTCTTTTTGAGTCAGCTTGCTTCTTTTTCTTTTTCAGTCAGCTTGCTTCTTTTCGTCGTCTGTCAGCTTGCTTCTTTTCGTCGTCTGTCAGCTTGCTTCTTTTCGTCGTCTGTCAGCTTGCTTCTTTTTCTTTTTTAGTCAGCTTGCTTCTTTTCGTCGTCTGTCAGCTTGCTTCTTTTTCTTTTTGAGTCAGCTTGCTTCTTTTTCTTTTTCAGTCAGCTTGCTTCTTTTCGTCGTCTGTCAGCTTGCTTCTTTTCGTCGTCTGTCAGCTTGCTTCTTTTTCTTTTTCAGTCAGCTTGCTTCTTTTCGTCGTCTGTCAGCTTGCTTCTTTTTCTTTTTCAGTCAGCTTGCTTCTTTTCGTCGTCTGTCAGCTTGCTTCTTTTTCTTTTTCAGTCAGCTTGCTTCTTTTCCTCATCTGTCAGCTTGCTTCTTTTCCTTTTTCAGCCAGCTTGCTTCTTTTCCTTTTCCAGCCAGCTTGCTTCTTTTCCTTTTTCAGCCAGCTTGCTTCTTTTCCTTTTTCAGCCAGCTTGCTTCTTTTCCTCGTCTGCCAGCTTGCTTCTTTTCCTTTTTCAGCCAGCTTGCTTCTTTTCCTCGTCTGCCAGCTTGCTTCTTTTCCTTTTTCAGCCAGCTTGCTTCTTTTCCTCATCTGCCAGCTTGCTTCTTTTCCTTTTTCAGCCAGCTTGCTTTCTTTTCCTCATCTGCCATCTTGCTTCTTTTCCTTTTCAGCCAGCTTGCTTCTTTTTCTTTTTCAGTCAGCTTGCTTCTTTTACTTTTTTTTCATTCAGCTTGCTTCTTTTACTTTTTTTTTCACTCAGCTTGATTCTTTTTTTTTTTTTCACTGAGCTTGCTTCTTTTACTTTTTTTTAACTCAGCTTGTTTCTTTTACTTTTTTTTTCACTCAGCTTGATTCTTTTTTTTTTCACTGAGCTTGCTTCTTTTAATTTTTTTTTCACTCAGCTTGATTCTTTTACTTTGTTTTTTTCAATCAGCTTGCTTCTTTTACTTTTTTTTTCACTCAGCTTGCTTCTTTTACTTTTTTTTTCACTCAGCTTGATTCTTTTTTTTTTTCACTGAGCTTGCTTCTTTTACTTTTTTTTTCACTCAGCTTGATTCTTTTACTTTGTTTTTTTCACTCAGCTTGCTTCTTTTACTTTTTTTTTCACTCAGCTTGCTTCTTTTACTTTTTTTTCACTCAGCTTGCTTCTTTTACTTTTTTTTGACTCAGCTTGCTTCTTTTACTTTTTTTTTCACTCAGCTTGCTACTTTTCCTTTTTCAGACAGCTTGCTTCTTTTCGTCGTCTGTCAGCTTGCTTCTTTTCCTCGTCTGCCAGCTTGCTTCTTTTCCTCGTCTGACAGCTTGCTTCTTTTCCTCGTCTGCAAGCTTGCTTCTTTTCATCGTCTGCCAGCTTACTTCTTTTCCTCGTCTGCCAACTTGCTTCTTTTCCTTTTTCTGCCAACTTGCTTCTTTTTCTTTTTCAGTAAGCTTGCTTCTTTTCCTTTTTCTGCCAACTTGCTTCTTTTTCTTTTTCATTCAGCTTGATTTTTTCCTTGTCTGCCAGCTTGCTTCTTTTTCTTTTTCAGTAAGCGTGCTTCTTTTCTATGTCTGCCAGCTTGCTTCTTTTCCTTGTCAGCTGCCTTGCTTCTTTTTCTTTTTCAGCCAGCTTTCTTCTTTTCCTTTTTCTGCCAACTTGCTTCTTTTTCTTTTTCAGTCAGCTTGCTTTTTTCCTTGTCTGCCAGCTTGCTTCTTTTCCTTGTCTGCTGCCTTGCTTTTTTTGCTTTTTAGTCAGTTTGCTTCCTTTCCTTTTTCTGCCAACTTGCTTCTTTTCTTTGTAAGCCAGTTTTCTTCTTTTCCTTGTCTGCCAGCTTGCTTCTTTTTCTTTTTCAGTAAGCGTGCTTCTTTTCTATGTCTGCCAGCTTGCTTCTTTTCCTTGTCAGCCGCCTTGCTTCTTTTCCTTTTTCAGCCAGCTTGCTTCTTTTCCTTGTCAGCCGCCTTGCTTCTTTTCCTTTTTCAGCCAGCTTGCTTCTTTTCCTTTTTCAGCCAGCTTGCTTCTTTTCCTTTTTCAGCCAGCTTGCTTCTTTTCCTTTTTCAGCCAGCTTGCTTCTTTTCCTCATCTGCCAGCTTGCTTCTTTTCCTTTTTCAGCCAGCTTGCTTCTTTTCCTTTTTCAGCCAGCTTGCTTCTTTTCCTCATCTGCCAGCTTGCTTCTTTTCCTTTTTCAGCCAGCTTGCTTCTTTTCCTCATCTGCCAGCTTGCTTCTTTTCCTTTTTCAGCCAGCTTGCTTTCTTTTCCTCATCTGCCATCTTGCTTCTTTTCCTTTTCAGCCAGCTTGCTTCTTTTCCTTTTTCAGCCAGCTTGCTTCTTTTCCTTTTTCAGCCAGCTTGCTTCTTTTCCTTTTTCAGCCAGCTTGCTTCTTTTCCTCGTCTGCCAGCTTGCTTCTTTTCCTCGTCTGCAAGCTTGCTTCTTTTCCTCGTCTGCCAGCTTGCTTCTTTTCCTCGTCTGCCAGCTTGCTTCTTTTCCTTTTTCAGCCAGCTTGCTTTTTTACTTTTTTTTTTCACTCAGCTTGCTTCTTTTACTTTTTTTAACTCAGCTTGCTTCTTTTACTTTTTTTTTCACTCAGCTTGATTCTTTTTTTTTTTTTTTTCACTGAGCTTGCTTCTTTTACTTTTTTTTAACTCAGCTTGCTTCTTTTACTTTTTTTTTCACTCAGCTTGATTCTTTTTTTTTTTTTTTCACTGAGCTTGCTTCTTTTACTTTTTTTTAACTCAGCTTGCTTCTTTTACTTTTTTTTTCACTCAGCTTGATTCTTTTTTTTTTTTTTCACTGAGCTTGCTTCTTTTACTTTTTTTTAACTCAGCTTGCTTCTTTTACTTTTTTTTTCACTCAGCTTGATTCTTTTTTTTTTTCACTGAGCTTGCTTCTTTTAATTTTTTTTTCACTCAGCTTGATTCTTTTACTTTGTTTTTTTCAATCAGCTTGCTTCTTTTACTTTTTTTTTCACTCAGCTTGATTCTTTTTTTTTTTTTCACTGAGCTTGCTTCTTTTACTTTTTTTTAACTCAGCTTGCTTCTTTTACTTTTTTTTTCACTCAGCTTGATTCTTTTTTTTTTTTTCACTGAGCTTGCTTCTTTTACTTTTTTTTAACTCAGCTTGCTTCTTTTACTTTTTTTTTCACTCAGCTTGATTCTTTTTTTTTTTCACTGAGCTTGCTTCTTTTAATTTTTTTTTCACTCAGCTTGATTCTTTTACTTTGTTTTTTTCAATCAGCTTGCTTCTTTTACTTTTTTTTTCACTCAGCTTGCTTCTTTTACTTTTTTTTCACTCAGCTTGATTCTTTTTTTTTTTCACTGAGCTTGCTTCTTTTACTTTTTTTTTCACTCAGCTTGATTCTTTTACTTTGTTTTTTTCACTCAGCTTGCTTCTTTTACTTTTTTTTTCACTCAGCTTGCTTCTTTTACTTTTTTTTTCACTCAGCTTGCTTCTTTTACTTTTGTTTCACTCAGCTTGCTTCTTTTACTTTTTTTTGACTCAGCTTGCTTCTTTTACTTTTTTTTTCACTCAGCTTGCTACTTTTCCTTTTTCAGACAGCTTGCTTCTTTTCGTCGTCTGTCAGCTTGCTTCTTTTCCTCGTCTGCCAGCTTGCTTCTTTTCCTCGTCTGACAGCTTGCTTCTTTTCCTCGTCTGCAAGCTTGCTTCTTTTCATCGTCTGCCAGCTTACTTCTTTTCCTCGTCTGCCAACTTGCTTCTTTTCCTTTTTCTGCCAACTTGCTTCTTTTTCTTTTTCAGTAAGCTTGCTTCTTTTCCTTTTTCTGCCAACTTGCTTCTTTTTCTTTTTCATTCAGCTTGATTTTTTCCTTGTCTGCCAGCTTGCTTCTTTTTCTTTTTCAGTAAGCGTGCTTCTTTTCTATGTCTGCCAGCTTGCTTCTTTTCCTTGTCAGCTGCCTTGCTTCTTTTTCTTTTTCAGCCAGCTTTCTTCTTTTCCTTTTTCTGCCAACTTGCTTCTTTTTCTTTTTCAGTCAGCTTGCTTTTTTCCTTGTCTGCCAGCTTGCTTCTTTTCCTTGTCTGCTGCCTTGCTTTTTTTGCTTTTTAGTCAGTTTGCTTCCTTTCCTTTTTCTGCCAACTTGCTTCTTTTCCTTGTCAGCCGCCTTGCTTCTTTTCCTTTTTCAGCCAGCTTGCTTCTTTTCCTTTTTCAGCCAGCTTGCTTCTTTTCCTTTTTCAGCCAGCTTGCTTCTTTTCCTTTTTCAGCCAGCTTGCTTCTTTTCCTCATCTGCCAGCTTGCTTCTTTTCCTTTTTCAGCCAGCTTGCTTCTTTTCCTTTTTCAGCCAGCTTGCTTCTTTTCCTTTTTCAGCCAGCTTGCTTCTTTTCCTCATCTGCCAGCTTGCTTCTTTTCCTTTTTCAGCCAGCTTGCTTCTTTTCCTTTTTCAGCCAGCTTGCTTCTTTTCCTCATCTGCCAGCTTGCTTCTTTTCCTTTTTCAGCCAGCTTGCTTCTTTTCCTTTTTCAGCCAGATTGCTTCTTTTCCTCATCTGCCAGCTTATTCTTTTCCTTTTTCAGCCAGCTTGCTTCTTTTCCTCATCTGCCAGCTTGCTTCTTTTCCTTTTTCAGCCAGCTTGCTTTCTTTTCCTCATCTGCCATCTTGCTTCTTTTCCTTTTCAGCCAGCTTGCTTCTTTTCCTTTTTCAGCCAGCTTGCTTCTTTTCCTTTTTCAGCCAGCTTGCTTCTTTTCCTTTTTCAGCCAGCTTGCTTCTTTTCCTCGTCTGCCAGCTTGCTTCTTTTCCTCGTCTGCCAGCTTGCTTCTTTTCCTCGTCTGCAAGCTTGCTTCTTTTCCTCGTCTGCCAGCTTGCTTCTTTTCCTCGTCTGCCAGCTTGCTTCTTTTCCTCGTCTGCAAGCTTGCTTCTTTTCCTCGTCTGCCAGCTTGCTTCTTTTCCTCGTCTGCCAGCTTGCTTCTTTTCCTCGTCTGCCAGCTTGCTTCTTTTCCTCGTCTGCAAGCTTGCTTCTTTTCCTCGTCTGCCAGCTTGCTTCTTTTCCTCGTCTGCCAGCTTGCTTCTTTTCCTTTTTCAGCCAGCTTGCTTTTTTACTTTTTTTTTTCACTCAGCTTGCTTCTTTTACTTTTTTTAACTCAGCTTGCTTCTTTTACTTTTTTTTTCACTCAGCTTGATTCTTTTTTTTTTTTTTTTCACTGAGCTTGCTTCTTTTACTTTTTTTTAACTCAGCTTGCTTCTTTTACTTTTTTTTTCACTCAGCTTGATTCTTTTTTTTTTTTTTCACTGAGCTTGCTTCTTTTACTTTTTTTTAACTCAGCTTGCTTCTTTTACTTTTTTTTTCACTCAGCTTGATTCTTTTTTTTTTTTTTCACTGAGCTTGCTTCTTTTACTTTTTTTTAACTCAGCTTGCTTCTTTTACTTTTTTTTTCACTCAGCTTGATTCTTTTTTTTTTTTTTCACTGAGCTTGCTTCTTTTACTTTTTTTTAACTCAGCTTGCTTCTTTTACTTTTTTTTTCACTCAGCTTGATTCTTTTTTTTTTTCACTGAGCTTGCTTCTTTTAATTTTTTTTTCACTCAGCTTGATTCTTTTACTTTGTTTTTTTCAATCAGCTTGCTTCTTTTACTTTTTTTTTCACTCAGCTTGATTCTTTTACTTTGTTTTTTTCAATCAGCTTGCTTCTTTTACTTTTTTTTTCACTCAGCTTGATTCTTTTTTTTTTTTTCACTGAGCTTGCTTCTTTTACTTTTTTTTAACTCAGCTTGCTTCTTTTACTTTTTTTTTCACTCAGCTTGATTATTTTTTTTTTTTTCACTGAGCTTGCTTCTTTTACTTTTTTTTAACTCAGCTTGCTTCTTTTACTTTTTTTTTCACTCAGCTTGATTCTTTTTTTTTTTCACTGAGCTTGCTTCTTTTAATTTTTTTTTCACTCAGCTTGATTCTTTTTTTTTTTCACTCAGCTTGCTTCTTTTACTTTTTTTTTGACTCAGCTTGCTACTTTTCCTTTTTCAGACAGCTTGCTTCTTTTCGTCGTCTGTCAGCTTGCTTCTTTTCGTCGTCTGTCAGCTTGCTTCTTTTCGTCGTCTGTCAGCTTGCTTCTTTTACTTTTTTTTTGACTCAGCTTGCTACTTTTTCTTTTTCAGTCAGCTTGCTTCTTTTCGTCGTCTGTCAGCTTGCTTCTTTTTCTTTTTCAGTCAGCTTGCTTCTTTTCGTCGTCTGTCAGCTTGCTTCTTTTTCTTTTTCAGTCAGCTTGCTTCTTTTTCTTTTTCAGTCAGCTTGCTTCTTTTTCTTTTTCAGTCAGCTTGCTTCTTTTTCTTTTTCAGTCAGCTTGCTTCTTTTTCTTTTTCAGTCAGCTTGCTTCTTTTTCTTTTTCAGTCAGCTTGCTTCTTTTCGTCGTCTGTCAGCTTGCTTCTTTTTCTTTTTCAGTCAGCTTGCTTCTTTTTCTTTTTCAGTCAGCTTGCTTCTTTTTCTTTTTCAGTCAGCTTGCTTCTTTTTCTTTTTCAGTCAGCTTGCTTCTTTTTCTTTTTCAGTCAGCTTGCTTCTTTTTCTTTTTCAGTCAGCTTGCTTCTTTTTCTTTTTCAGTCAGCTTGCTTCTTTTTCTTTTTCAGTCAGCTTGCTTCTTTTCGTCGTCTGTCAGCTTGCTTCTTTTTCTTTTTCAGTCAGCTTGCTTCTTTTCGTCGTCTGTCAGCTTGCTTCTTTTCGTCGTCTGTCAGCTTGCTTCTTTTTCTTTTTCAGTCAGCTTGCTTCTTTTCGTCGTCTGTCAGCTTGCTTCTTTTCGTCGTCTGTCAGCTTGCTTCTTTTCGTCGTCTGTCAGCTTGCTTCTTTTCGTCGTCTGTCAGCTTGCTTCTTTTCGTCGTCTGTCAGCTTGCTTCTTTTCGTCGTCTGTCAGCTTGCTTCTTTTTCTTTTTCAGTCAGCTTGCTTCTTTTTCTTTTTCAGTCAGCTTGCTTCTTTTTCTTTTTCAATCAGCTTGCTTCTTTTCGTCGTCTGTCAGCTTGCTTCTTTTTCTTTTTCAGTCAGCTTGCTTCTTTTCGTCGTCTGTCAGCTTGCTTCTTTTTCTTTTTCAGTCAGCTTGCTTCTTTTCGTCGTCTGTCAGCTTGCTTCTTTTTCTTTTTCAGTCAGCTTGCTTCTTTTCGTCGTCTGTCAGCTTGCTTCTTTTCGTCGTCTGTCAGCTTGCTTCTTTTCGTCGTCTGTCAGCTTGCTTCTTTTCGTCGTCTGTCAGCTTGCTTCTTTTCGTCGTCTGTCAGCTTGCTTCTTTTCGTCGTCTGTCAGCTTGCTTCTTTTCGTCGTCTGTCAGCTTGCTTCTTTTCGTCGTCTGTCAGCTTGCTTCTTTTCGTCGTCTGTCAGCTTGCTTCTTTTCGTCGTCTGTCAGCTTGCTTCTTTTCGTCGTCTGTCAGCTTGCTTCTTTTCGTCGTCTGTCAGCTTGCTTCTTTTCGTCGTCTGTCAGCTTGCTTCTTTTCGTCGTCTGTCAGCTTGCTTCTTTTCGTCGTCTGTCAGCTTGCTTCTTTTCGTCGTCTGTCAGCTTGCTTCTTTTCGTCGTCTGTCAGCTTGCTTCTTTTTCTTTTTCAGTCAGCTTGCTTCTTTTTCTTTTTCAGTCAGCTTGCTTCTTTTTCTTTTTCAGTCAGCTTGCTTCTTTTTCTTTTTCAGTCAGCTTGCTTCTTTTTCTTTTTCAGTCAGCTTGCTTCTTTTCGTCGTCTGTCAGCTTGCTTCTTTTCGTCGTCTGTCAGCTTGCTTCTTTTCGTCGTCTGTCAGCTTGCTTCTTTTCGTCGTCTGTCAGCTTGCTTCTTTTCGTCGTCTGTCAGCTTGCTTCTTTTCGTCGTCTGTCAGCTTGCTTCTTTTCGTCGTCTGTCAGCTTGCTTCTTTTCGTCGTCGGTCAGCTTGCTTCTTTTCGTCGTCGGTCAGCTTGCTTCTTTTCGTCGTCTGTCAGCTTGCTTCTTTTCGTCGTCGGTCAGCTTGCTTCTTTTCGTCGTCTGTCAGCTTGCTTCTTTTCGTCGTCTGTCAGCTTGCTTCTTTTCGTCGTCTGTCAGCTTGCTTCTTTTCGTCGTCTGTCAGCTTGCTTCTTTTCGTCGTCTGCCAGCTTCCTTCTTTTCGTCGTCAGTCAGCTTGCTTCTTTTCGTCGTCTGTCAGCTTCCTTCTTTTCGTCGTCAGTCAGCTTGCTTCTTTTCGTCGTCTGCCAGCTTGCTTCTTTTCGTCGTCTGTCAGCTTGCTTCTTTTTCTTTTTCAGTCAGCTTGCTTCTTTTCGTCGTCTGTCAGCTTGCTTCTTTTTCTTATTCAGTCAGCTGGCTTCTTTTCGTCGTCTGTCGGCTTGCTTCTTTTCGTCGTCTGTCAGATTGCTTCTTTTCGTCGTCTGTCGGCTTGCTTCTTTTCGTCGTCTGCCAGCTTGCTTCTTTTCGTCGTCTGCCAGCTTGCTTCTTTTCGTCGTCTGCCAGCTTGCTTCTTTTCGTCGTCTGCCAGCTTGCTTCTTTTCGTCGTCTGTCAGCTTGCTTCTTTTCGTCGTCTGTCAGCTTGCTTCTTTTTCTTTTTCAGTCAGCTTGCTTCTTTTCGTCGTCTGTCAGCTTGCTTCTTTTCGTCGTCTGTCAGCTTGCTTCTTTTCGTCGTCTGTCAGCTTGCTTCATTTCGTCGTCTGTCAGCTTGCTTCATTTCGTCGTCTGTCAGCTTGCTTCATTTCGTCGTCTGTCAGCTTGCTTCATTTCGTCGTCTGTCAGCTTGCTTCATTTCGTCGTCTGTCAGCTTGCTTCATTTCGTCGTCTGTCAGCTTGCTTCATTTCGTCGTCTGTCAGCTTGCTTCTTTTCGTCGTCTGTCAGCTTGCTTCTTTTTCTTTTCCAGTCAGCTTGCTTCTTTTCTTTTTCAGTCAGCTTGCTTCTTTTTCTTTTTCAATCAGCTTGCTTCTTTTCGTCGTCTGCCAGCTTGCTTCTTTTCGTCGTCTGCCAGCTTGCTTCTTTTCGTCGTCTGCCAGCTTGCTTCTTTTCGTCGTCTGCCAGCTTGCTTCTTTTTCTTTTTCAATCAGCTTGCTTCTTTTCGTCGTCTGCCAGCTTGCTTCTTTTTCTTTTTCAATCAGCTTGCTTCTTTTCGTCGTCTGCCAGCTTGCTTCTTTTTCTTTTTCAATCAGCTTGCTTCTTTTCGTCGTCTGTCAGCTTGCTTCTTTTCGTCGTCTGCCAGCTTGCTTCTTTTCGTCGTCTGTCAGCTTGCTTCTTTTCGTCGTCTGTCAGCTTGCTTCTTTTCGTCGTCTGCCAGCTTGCTTCTTTTCGTCGTCTGCCAGCTTGCTTCTTTTCGTCGTCTGTCAGCTTGCTTCTTTTCGTCGTCTGCCAGCTTGCTTCTTTTCGTCGTCTGCCAGCTTGCTTCTTTTCGTCGTCTGCCAGCTTGCTTCTTTTCGTCGTCTGCCAGCTTGCTTCTTTTCGTCGTCTGCCAGCTTGCTTCTTTTCGTCGTCTGCCAGCTTGCTTCTTTTCGTCGTCTGTCAGCTTGCTTCTTTTCGTCGTCTGCCAGCTTGCTTCATTTCGTCGTCTGTCAGCTTGCTTCATTTCGTCGTCTGTCAGCTTGCTTCATTTCGTCGTCTGTCAGCTTGCTTCATTTCGTCGTCTGTCAGCTTGCTTCATTTCGTCGTCTGTCAGCTTGCTTCATTTCGTCATCTGTCAGCTTGCTTCATTTCGTCGTCTGTCAGCTTGCTTCATTTCGTCGTCTGTCAGCTTGCTTCTTTTCGTCGTCTGTCAGCTTGCTTCTTTTTCTTTTCCAGTCAGCTTGCTTCTTTTTCTTTTTCAGTCAGCTTGCTTCTTTTCGTCGTCTGCCAGCTTGCTTCTTTTCGTCGTCTGCCAGCTTGCTTCTTTTCGTCGTCTGCCAGCTTGCTTCTTTTCGTCGTCTGCCAGCTTGCTTCTTTTCGTCGTCTGCCAGCTTGCTTCTTTTTCTTTTTCAATCAGCTTGCTTCTTTTCGTCGTCTGCCAGCTTGCTTCTTTTTCTTTTTCAATCAGCTTGCTTCTTTTCGTCGTCTGTCAGCTTGCTTCTTTTCGTCGTCTGCCAGCTTGCTTCTTTTCGTCGTCTGCCAGCTTGCTTCTTTTCGTCGTCTGTCAGCTTGCTTCTTTTCGTCGTCTGCCAGCTTGCTTCTTTTCGTCGTCTGCCAGCTTGCTTCTTTTCGTCGTCTGCCAGCTTGCTTCTTTTCGTCGTCTGCCAGCTTGCTTCTTTTCGTCGTCTGCCAGCTTGCTTCTTTTCGTCGTCTGCCAGCTTGCTTCTTTTCGTCGTCTGCCAGCTTGCTTCTTTTCGTCGTCTGCCAGCTTGCTTCTTTTCGTCGTCTGCCAGCTTGCTTCTTTTCGTCGTCTGCCAGCTTGCTTCTTTTCGTCGTCTGCCAGCTTGCTTCTTTTCGTCGTCTGCCAGCTTGCTTCTTTTCGTCGTCTGCCAGCTTGCTTCTTTTCGTCGTCTGCCAGCTTGCTTCTTTTCGTCGTCTGCCAGCTTGCTTCTTTTCGTCGTCTGCCAGCTTGCTTCTTTTTCTTTTTCAGTCAGCTTGCTTCTTTTTCTTTTTCAGTCAGCTTGCTTCTTTTTCTTTTTCAGTCAGCTTGCTTCTTTTTCTTTTTCAGTCAGCTTGCTTCTTTTTCTTTTTCAGTCAGCTTGCTTCTTTTTCTTTTTCAGTCAGCTTGCTTCTTTTTCTTTTTCAGTCAGCTTGCTTCTTTTTCTTTTTCAGTCAGCTTGCTTCTTTTTCTTTTTCAGTCAGCTTGCTTCTTTTTCTTTTTCAGTCAGCTTGCTTCTTTTTCTTTTTCAGTCAGCTTGCTTCTTTTTCTTTTTCAGTCAGCTTGCTTCTTTTTCTTTTTCAGTCAGCTTGCTTCTTTTCGTCGTCTGTCAGCTTACTTCTTTTTCTTTTTCAGTCAGCTTGCTTCTTTTTCTTTTTCAGTCAGCTTGCTTCTTTTTCTTTTTCAGTCAGCTTGCTTCTTTTTCTTTTTCAGTCAGCTTGCTTCTTTTTCTTTTTCAGTCAGCTTGCTTCTTTTTCTTTTTCAGTCAGCTTGCTTCTTTTTCTTTTTCAGTCAGCTTGCTTCTTTTTCTTTTTCAGTCAGCTTGCTTCTTTTTCTTTTTCAGTCAGCTTGCTTCTTTTTCTTTTTCAGTCAGCTTGCTTCTTTTTCTTTTTCAGTCAGCTTGCTTCTTTTTCTTTTTCAGTCAGCTTGCTTCTTTTTCTTTTTCAGTCAGCTTGCTTCTTTTCGTCGTCTGTCAGCTTACTTCTTTTTCTTTTTCAGTCAGCTTGCTTCTTTTTCTTTTTCAGTCAGCTTGCTTCTTTTTCTTTTTCAGTCAGCTTGCTTCTTTTTCTTTTTCAGTCAGCTTGCTTCTTTTTCTTTTTCAGTCAGCTTGCTTCTTTTTCTTTTTCAGTCAGCTTGCTTCTTTTTCTTTTTCAGTCAGCTTGCTTCTTTTTCTTTTTCAGTCAGCTTGCTTCTTTTTCTTTTTCAGTCAGCTTGCTTCTTTTTCTTTTTCAGTCAGCTTGCTTCTTTTTCTTTTTCAGTCAGCTTGCTTCTTTTTCTTTTTCAGTCAGCTTGCTTCTTTTTCTTTTTCAGTCAGCTTGCTTCTTTTTCTTTTTCAGTCAGCTTGCTTCTTTTTCTTTTTCAGTCAGCTTGCTTCTTTTTCTTTTTCAGTCAGCTTGCTTCTTTTTCTTTTTCAGTCAGCTTGCTTCTTTTTCTTTTTCAGTCAGCTTGCTTCTTTTTCTTTTTCAGTCAGCTTGCTTCTTTTTCTTTTTCAGTCAGCTTGCTTCTTTTTCTTTTTCAGTCAGCTTGCTTCTTTTTCTTTTTCTGTCAGCTTGCTTCTTTTTCTTTTTCAGTCAGCTTGCTTCTTTTTCTTTTTCAGTCAGCTTGCTTCTTTTTCTTTTTCAGTCAGCTTGCTTCTTTTTCTTTTTCAGTCAGCTTGCTTCTTTTTCTTTTTCAGTCAGCTTGCTTCTTTTTCTTTTTCAGTCAGCTTGCTTCTTTTTCTTTTTCAGTCAGCTTGCTTCTTTTTCTTTTTCAGTCAGCTTGCTTCTTTTTCTTTTTCAGTCAGCTTGCTTCTTTTTCTTTTTCAGTCAGCTTGCTTCTTTTTCTTTTTCAGTCAGCTTGCTTCTTTTTCTTTTTCAGTCAGCTTGCTTCTTTTTCTTTTTCAGTCAGCTTGCTTCTTTTTCTTTTTCAGTCAGCTTGCTTCTTTTTCTTTTTCAGTCAGCTTGCTTCTTTTTCTTTTTCAGTCAGCTTGCTTCTTTTTCTTTTTCAGTCAGCTTGCTTCTTTTCGTCGTCTGTCAGCTTGCTTCTTTTCGTCGTCTGTCAGCTTGCTTCTTTTCGTCGTCTGTCAGCTTGCTTCTTTTCGTCGTCTGTCAGCTTGCTTCTTTTCGTCGTCTGTCAGCTTGCTTCTTTTCGTCGTCTGTCAGCTTGCTTCTTTTTCTTTTTCAGTCAGCTTGCTTCTTTTCGTCGTCTGTCAGCTTGCTTCTTTTTCTTTTTCAGCCAGCTTGCTTCTTTTCCTCGTCTGCCAGCTTGCTTCTTTTCCTTTTTCAGTCAGCTTGCTTCTTTTCCTTTTTCAGTCAGCTTGCTTCTTTTCCTCGTCTGCCAGCTTGCTTCTTTTCCTTTTTCAGCCAGCTTGCTTCTTTTTCTTTTTCAGTCAGCTTGCTTCTTTTCCTCGTCTGCCAGCTTGCTTCTTTTCCTCGTCTGCCAGCTTGCTTCTTTTCCTTTTTCTGCCAACTTGCTTCTTTTTCTTTTTCAGTAAGCTTGCTTCTTTTCCTTGTCTGCCAACTTGCTTCTTTTTCTTTTTCAGTCAGCTTGCTTTTTTCCTTGTCTGCCAGCTTGCTTCTTTTCCTTGTCTGCTGCCTTGCTTTTTTTGCTTTTTAGTCAGTTTGCTTCCTTTCCTTTTTCTGCCAACTTGCTTCTTTTCTTTGTCAGCCAGTTTTCTTCTTTTCCTCGTCTGCCAGCTTGCTTCTTTTCCTTTTTCAGCCAGCTTGCTTCTTTTCCTCGTCTGCCAGCTTGCTTCTTTTCCTTTTTCAGCCAGCTTGCTTCTTTTCCTCATCTGCCAGCTTGCTTCTTTTCCTTTTTCAGCCAGCTTGCTTCTTTTCCTCATCTGCCAGCTTGCTTCTTTTCCTTTTTCAGCCAGCTTGCTTCTTTTCCTCGTCTGCCAGCTTGCTTCTTTTCCTTTTTCAGCCAGCTTGCTTTTTTTCCTCATCTGCCAGCTTGCTTCTTTTCCTTTTTCAGCCAGCTTGCTTCTTTTCCTCATCTGCCAGCTTGCTTCTTTTCCTCATCTGCCAGCTTGCTTCTTTTCCTCATCTGCCAGCTTGCTTCTTTTCCTCATCTGCCAGCTTGCTTCTTTTCCTCATCTGCCAGCTTGCTTCTTTTCCTTTTTCAGCCAGCTTGCTTCTTTTCCTCGTCTGCCAGCTTGCTTCTTTTCCTTTTTCAGCCAGCTTGCTTCTTTTCCTCGTCTGCCAGCTTGCTTCTTTTCCTTTTTCAGCCAGCTTGCTTCTTTTCCTTTTTCAGCCAGCTTGCTTCTTTTCCTTTTTCAGCCAGCTTGCTTCTTTTCCTTTTTCAGCCAGCTTGCTTCTTTTCCTTTTTCAGCCAGCTTGCTTCTTTTCCTTTTTCAGCCAGCTTGCTTCTTTTCCTTTTTCAGCCAGCTTGATTCTTTTCCTTTTTCTGCCAACTTGCTTCTTTTCCTTTTTCAGCCAGCTTGCTTCTTTTCCTTTTTCAGCCAGCTTGCTTCTTTTCCTCGTCTGCCAGCTTGCTTCTTTTCCTCGTCTGCCAGCTTGCTTCTTTTCCTTTTTCTGCCAACTTGCTTCTTTTTCTTTTTCAGTAAGCTTGCTTCTTTTCCTTGTCTGCCAACTTGCTTCTTTTTCTTTTTCAGTCAGCTTGCTTTTTTCCTTGTCTGCCAGCTTGCTTCTTTTCCTTGTCTGCTGCCTTGCTTTTTTTGCTTTTTAGTCAGTTTGCTTCCTTTCCTTTTTCTGCCAACTTGCTTCTTTTCTTTGTCAGCCAGTTTTCTTCTTTTCCTCGTCTGCCAGCTTGCTTCTTTTCCTTTTTCAGCCAGCTTGCTTCTTTTCCTCGTCTGCCAGCTTGCTTCTTTTCCTTTTTCAGCCAGCTTGCTTCTTTTCCTCATCTGCCAGCTTGCTTCTTTTCCTTTTTCAGCCAGCTTGCTTCTTTTCCTTTTTCAGCCAGCTTGCTTCTTTTCCTTTTTCAGCCAGCTTGCTTCTTTTCCTTTTTCAGCCAGCTTGCTTCTTTTCCTAGTCTGCCCGCTTGCTTCTTTTCCTCGTCTGCCAGCTTGCTTCTTTTCCTTTTTCAGCCAGCTTGCTTCTTTTCCTCGTCTGCCAGCTTGCTTCTTTTCCTCGTCTGCCAGCTTGCTTCTTTTCCTTTTTCAGCCAGCTTGCTTCTTTTACTTTTTTTTCATTCAGCTTGCTTCTTTTACTTTTTTTTTCACTCAGCTTGATTCTTTTTTTTTTTTTCACTGAGCTTGCTTCTTTTACTTTTTTTTAACTCAGCTTGCTTCTTTTACTTTTTTTTTCACTCAGCTTGATTCTTTTTTTTTTCACTGAGCTTGCTTCTTTTAATTTTTTTTTCACTCAGCTTGATTCTTTTTTTTTTCACTGAGCTTGCTTCTTTTAATTTTTTTTTCACTCAGCTTGATTCTTTTACTTTGTTTTTTTCAATCAGCTTGCTTCTTTTACTTTTTTTTTCACTCAGCTTGCTTCTTTTACTTTTTTTTTCACTCAGCTTGATTCTTTTTTTTTTTCACTGAGCTTGCTTCTTTTAATTTTTTTTTCACTCAGCTTGATTCTTTTACTTTGTTTTTTTCAATCAGCTTGCTTCTTTTACATTTTTTTGACTCAGCTTGCTTCTTTTACTTTTTTTTCACTCAGCTTGCTTCTTTTACTTTTTTTTGACTCAGCTTGCTTCTTTTACTTTTTTTTTCACTCAGCTTGCTACTTTTCCTTTTTCAGACAGCTTGCTTCTTTTCGTCGTCTGTCAGCTTGCTTCTTTTCGTCGTCTGTCAGCTTGCTTCTTTTTCTTTTTTAGTCAGCTTGCTTCTTTTCGTCGTCTGTCAGCTTGCTTCTTTTTCTTTTTTAGTCAGCTTGCTTCTTTTCGTCGTCTGTCAGCTTGCTTCTTTTTCTTTTTCAGTCAGCTTGCTTCTTTTTCTTTTTCAGTCAGCTTGCTTCTTTTCGTCGTCAGTCAGCTTGCTTCTTTTCGTCGTGAGTCAGCTTGCTTCTTTTCGTCGTCAGTCAGCTTGCTTCTTTTCGTCGTCTGTCAGCTTGCTTCTTTTCGTCGTCTGTCAGCTTGCTTCTTTTCGTCGTCTGTCAGCTTGCTTCTTTTCGTCGTCTGTCAGCTTGCTTCTTTTCGTCGTCTGTCAGCTTGCTTCTTTTCGTCGTCTGTCAGCTTGCTTCTTTTCGTCGTCTGTCAGCTTGCTTCTTTTTCTTTTTCAGTCAGCTTGCTTCTTTTCGTCGTCTGTCAGCTTGCTTCTTTTCGTCGTCTGTCAGCTTGCTTCATTTCGTCGTCTGTCAGCTTGCTTCATTTCGTCGTCTGTCAGCTTGCTTCATTTCGTCGTCTGTCAGCTTGCTTCATTTCGTCGTCTGTCAGCTTGCTTCATTTCGTCGTCTGTCAGCTTGCTTCATTTCGTCGTCTGTCAGCTTGCTTCATTTCGTCGTCTGTCAGCTTGCTTCTTTTCGTCGTCTGTCAGCTTGCTTCATTTCGTCGTCTGTCAGCTTGCTTCTTTTCGTCGTCTGTCAGCTTGCTTCTTTTTCTTTTCCAGTCAGCTTGCTTCTTTTTCTTTTTCAGTCAGCTTGCTTCTTTTTCTTTTTCAATCAGCTTGCTTCTTTTCGTCGTCTGCCAGCTTGCTTCTTTTCGTCGTCTGCCAGCTTGCTTCTTTTCGTCGTCTGCCAGCTTGCTTCTTTTCGTCGTCTGCCAGCTTGCTTCTTTTCGTCGTCTGCCAGCTTGCTTCTTTTCGTCGTCTGCCAGCTTGCTTCTTTTTCTTTTTCAATCAGCTTGCTTCTTTTCGTCGTCTGCCAGCTTGCTTCTTTTTCTTTTTCAATCAGCTTGCTTCTTTTCGTCGTCTGTCAGCTTGCTTCTTTTCGTCGTCTGCCAGCTTGCTTCTTTTCGTCGTCTGTCAGCTTGCTTCTTTTCGTCGTCTGCCAGCTTGCTTCTTTTCGTCGTCTGCCAGCTTGCTTCTTTTCGTCGTCTGCCAGCTTGCTTCTTTTCGTCGTCTGCCAGCTTGCTTCTTTTCGTCGTCTGCCAGCTTGCTTCTTTTCGTCGTCTGCCAGCTTGCTTCTTTTCGTCGTCTGCCAGCTTGCTTCTTTTCGTCGTCTGCCAGCTTGCTTCTTTTCGTCGTCTGCCAGCTTGCTTCTTTTCGTCGTCTGCCAGCTTGCTTCTTTTCGTCGTCTGCCAGCTTGCTTCTTTTCGTCGTCTGCCAGCTTGCTTCTTTTCGTCGTCTGCCAGCTTGCTTCTTTTCGTCGTCTGCCAGCTTGCTTCTTTTCGTCGTCTGCCAGCTTGCTTCTTTTTCTTTTTCAGTCAGCTTGCTTCTTTTTCTTTTTCAGTCAGCTTGCTTCTTTTTCTTTTTCAGTCAGCTTGCTTCTTTTTCTTTTTCAGTCAGCTTGCTTCTTTTTCTTTTTCAGTCAGCTTGCTTCTTTTTCTTTTTCAGTCAGCTTGCTTCTTTTTCTTTTTCAGTCAGCTTGCTTCTTTTTCTTTTTCAGTCAGCTTGCTTCTTTTTCTTTTTCAGTCAGCTTGCTTCTTTTTCTTTTTCAGTCAGCTTGCTTCTTTTCGTCGTCTGTCAGCTTACTTCTTTTTCTTTTTCAGTCAGCTTGCTTCTTTTTCTTTTTCAGTCAGCTTGCTTCTTTTTCTTTTTCAGTCAGCTTGCTTCTTTTTCTTTTTCAGTCAGCTTGCTTCTTTTTCTTTTTCAGTCAGCTTGCTTCTTTTTCTTTTTCAGTCAGCTTGCTTCTTTTTCTTTTTCAGTCAGCTTGCTTCTTTTTCTTTTTCAGTCAGCTTGCTTCTTTTTCTTTTTCAGTCAGCTTTCTTCTTTTCGTCGTCTGTCAGCTTACTTCTTTTTCTTTTTCAGTCAGCTTGCTTCTTTTTCTTTTTCAGTCAGCTTGCTTCTTTTTCTTTTTCAGTCAGCTTGCTTCTTTTTCTTTTTCAGTCAGCTTGCTTCTTTTTCTTTTTCAGTCAGCTTGCTTCTTTTTCTTTTTCAGTCAGCTTGCTTCTTTTTCTTTTTCAGTCAGCTTGCTTCTTTTTCTTTTTCAGTCAGCTTGCTTCTTTTTCTTTTTCAGTCAGCTTGCTTCTTTTTCTTTTTCAGTCAGCTTGCTTCTTTTTCTTTTTCAGTCAGCTTGCTTCTTTTTCTTTTTCTGTCAGCTTGCTTCTTTTTCTTTTTCAGTCAGCTTGCTTCTTTTTCTTTTTCAGTCAGCTTGCTTCTTTTTCTTTTTCAGTCAGCTTGCTTCTTTTTCTTTTTCAGTCAGCTTGCTTCTTTTTCTTTTTCAGTCAGCTTGCTTCTTTTTCTTTTTCAGTCAGCTTGCTTCTTTTTCTTTTTCAGTCAGCTTGCTTCTTTTTCTTTTTCAGTCAGCTTGCTTCTTTTTCTTTTTCAGTCAGCTTGCTTCTTTTTCTTTTTCAGTCAGCTTGCTTCTTTTCGTCGTCTGTCAGCTTGCTTCTTTTCGTCGTCTGTCAGCTTGCTTCTTTTCGTCGTCTGTCAGCTTGCTTCTTTTCGTCGTCTGTCAGCTTGCTTCTTTTCGTCGTCTGTCAGCTTGCTTCTTTTTCTTTTTCAGTCAGCTTGCTTCTTTTCGTCGTCTGTCAGCTTGCTTCTTTTTCTTTTTCAGCCAGCTTGCTTCTTTTCCTCGTCTGCCAGCTTGCTTCTTTTCCTTTTTCAGCCAGCTTGCTTCTTTTCCTTTTTCAGTCAGCTTGTTTCTTTTCCTTGTCTGCCAGCTTGCTTCTTTTCCTTTTTCAGTCAGCTTGCTTCTTTTCCTCGTCTGCCAGCTTGCTTCTTTTCCTTTTTCAGCCAGCTTGCTTCTTTTTCTTTTTCAGTCAGCTTGCTTCTTTTCCTCGTCTGCCAGCTTGCTTCTTTTCCTCGTCTGCCAGCTTGCTTCTTTTCCTTTTTCTGCCAACTTGCTTCTTTTTCTTTTTCAGTAAGCTTGCTTCTTTTCCTTGTCTGCCAACTTGCTTCTTTTTCTTTTTCAGTCAGCTTGCTTTTTTCCTTGTCTGCCAGCTTGCTTCTTTTCCTTGTCTGCTGCCTTGCTTTTTTTGCTTTTTAGTCAGTTTGCTTCCTTTCCTTTTTCTGCCAACTTGCTTCTTTTCTTTGTCAGCCAGTTTTCTTCTTTTCCTCGTCTGCCAGCTTGCTTCTTTTCCTTTTTCAGCCAGCTTGCTTCTTTTCCTCGTCTGCCAGCTTGCTTCTTTTCCTTTTTCAGCCAGCTTGCTTCTTTTCCTCATCTGCCAGCTTGCTTCTTTTCCTTTTTCAGCCAGCTTGCTTCTTTTCCTCGTCTGCCAGCTTGCTTCTTTTCCTTTTTCAGCCAGCTTGCTTCTTTTCCTCGTCTGCCAGCTTGCTTCTTTTCCTTTTTCAGCCAGCTTGCTTCTTTTCCTCATCTGCCAGCTTGCTTCTTTTCCTTTTTCAGCCAGCTTGCTTCTTTTCCTCATCTGCCAGCTTGCTTCTTTTCCTCATCTGCCAGCTTGCTTCTTTTCCTCATCTGCCAGCTTGCTTCTTTTCCTCATCTGCCAGCTTGCTTCTTTTCCTCATCTGCCAGCTTGCTTCTTTTCCTTTTTCAGCCAGCTTGCTTCTTTTCCTCATCTGCCAGCTTGCTTCTTTTCCTTTTTCAGCCAGCTTGCTTCTTTTCCTCATCTGCCAGCTTGCTTCTTTTCCTCATCTGCCAGCTTGCTTCTTTTCCTCATCTGCCAGCTTGCTTCTTTTCCTCATCTGCCAGCTTGCTTCTTTTCCTCATCTGCCAGCTTGCTTCTTTTCCTTTTTCAGCCAGCTTGCTTCTTTTCCTCATCTGCCAGCTTGCTTCTTTTCCTTTTTCAGCCAGCTTGCTTCTTTTCCTCGTCTGCCAGCTTGCTTCTTTTCCTTTTTCAGCCAGCTTGCTTCTTTTCCTCGTCTGCCAGCTTGCTTCTTTTCCTTTTTCAGCCAGCTTGCTTCTTTTCCTTTTTCAGCCAGCTTGCTTCTTTTCCTTTTTCAGCCAGCTTGCTTCTTTTCCTTTTTCAGCCAGCTTGCTTCTTTTCCTTTTTCAGCCAGCTTGCTTCTTTTCCTTTTTCAGCCAGCTTGCTTCTTTTCCTTTTTCAGCCAGCTTGCTTCTTTTCCTTTTTCAGCCAGCTTGATTCTTTTCCTTTTTCTGCCAACTTGCTTCTTTTCCTTTTTCAGCCAGCTTGCTTCTTTTCCTTTTTCAGCCAGCTTGCTTCTTTTCCTCGTCTGCCAGCTTGCTTCTTTTCCTCGTCTGCCAGCTTGCTTCTTTTCCTTTTTCTGCCAACTTGCTTCTTTTTCTTTTTCAGTAAGCTTGCTTCTTTTCCTTGTCTGCCAACTTGCTTCTTTTTCTTTTTCAGTCAGCTTGCTTTTTTCCTTGTCTGCCAGCTTGCTTCTTTTCCTTGTCTGCTGCCTTGCTTTTTTTGCTTTTTAGTCAGTTTGCTTCCTTTCCTTTTTCTGCCAACTTGCTTCTTTTCTTTGTCAGCCAGTTTTCTTCTTTTCCTCGTCTGCCAGCTTGCTTCTTTTCCTTTTTCAGCCAGCTTGCTTCTTTTCCTCGTCTGCCAGCTTGCTTCTTTTCCTTTTTCAGCCAGCTTGCTTCTTTTCCTCATCTGCCAGCTTGCTTCTTTTCCTTTTTCAGCCAGCTTGCTTCTTTTCCTTTTTCAGCCAGCTTGCTTCTTTTCCTTTTTCAGCCAGCTTGCTTCTTTTCCTTTTTCAGCCAGCTTGCTTCTTTTCCTTTTTCAGCCAGCTTGCTTCTTTTCCTAGTCTGCCCGCTTGCTTCTTTTCCTCGTCTGCCAGCTTGCTTCTTTTCCTTTTTCAGCCAGCTTGCTTCTTTTCCTCGTCTGCCAGCTTGCTTCTTTTCCTCGTCTGCCAGCTTGCTTCTTTTCCTTTTTCAGCCAGCTTGCTTCTTTTACTTTTTTTTCATTCAGCTTGCTTCTTTTACTTTTTTTTTCACTCAGCTTGATTCTTTTTTTTTTTTTTCACTGAGCTTGCTTCTTTTACTTTTTTTTAACTCAGCTTGCTTCTTTTACTTTTTTTTTCACTCAGCTTGATTCTTTTTTTTTTCACTGAGCTTGCTTCTTTTAATTTTTTTTTCACTCAGCTTGATTCTTTTTTTTTTCACTGAGCTTGCTTCTTTTAATTTTTTTTTCACTCAGCTTGATTCTTTTACTTTGTTTTTTTCAATCAGCTTGCTTCTTTTACTTTTTTTTTCACTCAGCTTGCTTCTTTTACTTTTTTTTTCACTCAGCTTGATTCTTTTTTTTTTTCACTGAGCTTGCTTCTTTTAATTTTTTTTTCACTCAGCTTGATTCTTTTACTTTGTTTTTTTCAATCAGCTTGCTTCTTTTACATTTTTTTGACTCAGCTTTCTTCTTTTACTTTTTTTTCACTCAGCTTGCTTCTTTTACTTTTTTTTGACTCAGCTTGCTTCTTTTACTTTTTTTTTCACTCAGCTTGCTACTTTTCCTTTTTCAGACAGCTTGCTTCTTTTCGTCGTCTGTCAGCTTGCTTCTTTTCGTCGTCTGTCAGCTTGCTTCTTTTTCTTTTTTAGTCAGCTTGCTTCTTTTCGTCGTCTGTCAGCTTGCTTCTTTTTCTTTTTTAGTCAGCTTGCTTCTTTTCGTCGTCTGTCAGCTTGCTTCTTTTTCTTTTTCAGTCAGCTTGCTTCTTTTTCTTTTTCAGTCAGCTTGCTTCTTTTCGTCGTCAGTCAGCTTGCTTCTTTTCGTCGTCAGTCAGCTTGCTTCTTTTCGTCGTCTGTCAGCTTGCTTCTTTTCGTCGTCTGTCAGCTTGCTTCTTTTCGTCGTCTGTCAGCTTGCTTCTTTTCGTCGTCTGTCAGCTTGCTTCTTTTCGTCGTCTGTCAGCTTGCTTCTTTTCGTCGTCTGTCAGCTTGCTTCTTTTCGTCGTCTGTCAGCTTGCTTCTTTTTCTTTTTCAGTCAGCTTGCTTCTTTTCGTCGTCTGTCAGCTTGCTTCTTTTTCTTTTTCAGTCAGCTTGCTTCTTTTCGTCGTCTGTCAGCTTGCTTCTTTTCGTCGTCTGTCAGCTTGCTTCTTTTCGTCGTCTGTCAGCTTGCTTCTTTTTCTTTTTCAGTCAGCTTGCTTCTTTTTCTTTTTCAGTCAGCTTGCTTCTTTTTCTTTTTCAGTCAGCTTGCTTCTTTTTCTTTTTCAGTCAGCTTGCTTCTTTTCGTCGTCTGTCAGCTTGCTTCTTTTCGTCGTCTGTCAGCTTGCTTCTTTTCGTCGTCTGTCAGCTTGCTTCTTTTCGTCGTCTGTCAGCTTGCTTCTTTTCGTCGTCTGTCAGCTTGCTTCTTTTCGTCGTCTGTCAGCTTGCTTCTTTTCGTCGTCTGCCAGCTTGCTTCTTTTCGTCGTCTGTCAGCTTGCTTCTTTTTCTTTTTGTCAGCTTGCTTCTTTTCGTCGTCTGCCAGCTTGCTTCTTTTCGTCGTCTGCCAGCTTGCTTCTTTTCGTCGCCTGCCAGCTTGCTTCTTTTCGTCGCCTGCCAGCTTGCTTCTTTTCGTCGCCTGCCAGCTTGCTTCTTTTTCTCTTTCAGTCATCTCGCTTCTTTTTTCCTTTTTCTGCCATCTTGCTTCTTTTCGTCGTCTGTCAGCTTGCTTTTTTTTCTTTTTCAGGCAGCTTGCTTCTTTTCCTTGTCTGCCGCCTTGCTTCTTTTTCTTTTTCAGTCAGCTTGCTTCTTTTCCTTGTCTGCCGCCTTGCTTCTTTTCCTTGTCAGCCAGCTTACTTCTTTTCCTTTTTCAGTCAGCTTGCTTCTTTTCCTTTTCTGCCATCTTGCTTCTTTTCTCTTTTCAGTCATCTTGCTTCTTTTCCTTGTCTGCCATCTTGCTTCTTTTCCTTGTCTGCCATCTTGCTTCTTTTCCTTGTCTGCCATCTTGCTTCTTTTCCTTGTCTGCCATCTTGCTCCTTTCCCTGTCTGCCATCTTGCTCCTTTTCCTGTCTGCCATCTTGCTTCTTTTCCTTGTCTGCCATCTTGCTTTTTTCCTTGTCTGCCATCTTGCTTCTTTTCCTTGTCATCCATCTTTCTTTTTTTTTCCTTGTCCTCCATCGTTCTTCTTTTCCTTGTCCTCCATCGTTCTTCTTTTCCTTGTCATCCATCGTTCTTCTTTTCCTTGTCATCCAAATTTCTTCTTTTCCTTGTCATCCATCTTTCTTCTTTTTCTTGTCATGCATTGTTCTTCTTTTCCTTGTCATCCTTCTTTCTTTAGGCCCCACTTAAACCCGACTTTAGGCCTGACTTAAGCCCCCCTTTAGTCCGGACTTAAACCCGACTTAAACTCCACTTTAGGCCTGACTTATATCCGACTTAAACCTGACTTTGGGCCCGACTTCAACCCGACTTTAGATCTAGTGCCTATTTATGTGGAACTGTATTTTTATTTTATTTTTTTGGAGAGCATTTTCATTTATACGGTGACTGTTACAAGTAGTTTTATGTAGAGAGCACTGTGTGAAAAACAATCAGTAGTGAGCCCTTGCAGAGGAATTGGAGTTGTTCATATAGGGTGAATGAATCTGGTTCAGAACATTTCTTTTTGGTCAAGTAAGCAAAATAGAAGCTGAATTATGCTCTTCCTCACGAAGCTGCGAGCTGATATGTGTTCCATTATGACGTTTCCAATGGTGTATTTTCACTTTAGGAAAACAGATAATTTAGTGTGCACTTCAATCCAAATACTTTCCTGAGCTAGTTTTCTGATAGTACTCTCAGAATAAAAGTCTGAGTAATTTATTTATGGTTTTCAGCCTTTCTGCTTCATATATCTCATTACATGAAATTTCAGAGTGTGATGCAGAACAAAATTGCTGCAATTATACAGTACCTATGGTTTCAGTTGTAACTTGGTCTTTACCATCTCGAGAAGTCGTCCCAAAATCGTCATGTGTGGCTTGGCACAGTTTAATACACTTGGCAATCTGTATTGGAATACAGGCACTTAATGGAGCTATTGTGTAGGATGAACTCTTTTTCACCTTGTGATGCATGGAAGTTTTTGCAAGTCAACGTGGAGGCTACTGCTGGATCCGTTTCACTTTGCATCTCTGCTGGAGTCGCTGCATATTGTAAATGCCCTTGGTTTGGTTCTGGCTCTTGTGATCCATTTCACGCTGGGAGTAACCTGAACAACTGTATAACTGGAGGGAATTTAAAGAAAAAAATGGGTAGGGGGATTACATGGACAAACCCCCTTGCAGTTAGGTCTAAATCACAAAAATAGTTTTTCTGCAGCATAAGCACTTTGAAGGCTGAGTGTGAAAGCCAGAGAGAGTCTACTGAAACATAAATTCTGATACTGACATTCAACATCAGGCTAGTACTGAAATCCAAATTTACACCTACCTTGTAATTTCTTAGGGAGATCAACTAAACTCCTGGAATTCGTAGGGGTTTCATTCTGGTTCTGATGTCAAGCCATCTTCTGTTGTAAACAGTCTGTACATGCTAGAACTAGCAAATTATTTTTTCATTTCCTTCCAAATGTTTTGAGTGCTCTGTATCCGATTTGTTGATGTTAACATCTGTGACAGTATATGTAATTAATTATTCCACAGAGAGTTGAACATTCCTCCAATTATTTATTATCTTATGAACTGTTTTCTGAACTAATACTCACACTCCAGGGTTAGGGTTCACAATTTGAATTATGTTAGCGACTCCAGTTGAAAGACAGACTCTTTGTAGTTGTGCACTTCTAGATGTGTAGAATGTTTTATAAATATGTGTGAATGTCTGTGGCCTTAAGTCTCATGTAACTAAATGCATTAATGGGTATGACTTTGCAACATCAGTTGTGGTACTGCTTGCTTCAATAAATTAATTTCAGCATCGAATAATTTTTTTTTTCTGTCTATATTTTCCAGATTTTCAGTGTCTTCATACTTCTTACTTTAAACTCAAACTTACTTAAAAATACACGGAAGAAAAAGCAGTGCATTACTCAAACACTTAAGCGCTTACAAAAAGCAAACAAAAACTTGGTTTCAAAACCTCCTCAAAGAAATATCTTAACTTGTTTACTTGGAAGCTACAGAAATCATTAATATTTTTTCCTCATAATTAATGACATAATGAAAGTAAACAAAACAGTTGAATTCATATCATACAATCATTTAGATGGAAAAGACCTTTGAGATCAAGTTCAGCAGGACCTGTCTACTACTGAACCGTACTCCCGAGAGCTTCATTTACCCATATTTTAAATACCTCCAGGGATGATGACTCAACCACTTCCCTGGACAGCCTCTTCCAGTGCCTGACAACTATTTCAGTGAAGACATTTTTCCTGGTATCTAATCTGAACCTCCCGTGGTGCAACTTGAGGCCATTTCTTCTCATCTTGTAACCTGTCACTTGGGAAAAGAGTCCGCCTCACTTCAACCTCCTTTGAAGCAGTTGTAGATAATGATAAGATCTCTCCTCAGCCTCCTTTTCTCCAGGCTAGACAACCCCAGTTCCCTCAGCTGCATCTCCTAAGACTTGTTCTCCAGCCCTTTCACCAGCCTCGTTGCTCTTCTCTGGACATGCCCCAGCCCCTCAATGACCTTCTTGTAGTGAGGGGCCCAAAACTGAACCCAGTCCTCGAGGTGAGGCCTCACCAGTGCTGACTGCAGGGGCAAAATCGCTCCCCTGGTCTTGCTGGCCATGCTGTTTCTGATATAGGCCAAGATGCCATTGGCCTTCTTGGCCACCTGGGCTGCTGCTGGCTCACGTTCAGTGGCTATCAACCAACACCCCAAGGTCCTTCTCTGCCAGGCAGCATTCCTTGTCATTTGCTCTTGAACAGATTCTCGCATACTCCCTGATATTAATGTCATCGGTAAATTGTTATTCCTAAAATTACACGTAATTGGGCTAATATTTTTGTAAGGGCATTATGAGCTATCGTAGGTGAATGTTTACAGCCCTGCAGTAGTCAGTTAAAGGTACATTGAAAGTCCTTAAATGTGAATGCAAATTGCTTTTTATCCTTGTCATGGAGAGGAACTGTAAAAAACTGTATTTTTACATCTATGGCTGTTTTCCAACTAAAGTTTTGACTTTGAATCTGACTAATCATGTCAGAAATGCTTGGGACAGCGGCTGTAAGAGACTTAGTATCAGCATTTAGCTTCCCAGAATCTACTGTTAGCTTCCAGGTCCCATGGCGGTTTTCTCCAGCCAAACAAAGGAGTTACAGGGTGAATGTGTTTGGGATATTATTTTCTGGGATTCTGGATCTGCGATTACTTCACCAACACCTGCTAATGCTGCTGCGGGTAAAGGCTACTGTTTCACATTACTGATTCTTTAGAAAGTAATTTGAAGACTGTTTCTAATAATCTAATTTGTGCTTGTAGTTTTGCAGGCTGATGAGCAAAACTCCAATATTGTTCCATCAGGTAGTTGCCAAGACAACCCCTTTAACAGATCGAACCCCAACCTTTTCCAGCCAGATGAATCTATGATTCTAATATTCATTTTGATTAAGTCCAAGACTAAAAATTGTGCCACGGGAGCTCACACGCCTCCTGGGAGGGTTATTTTAGTAACCACGGTGGGGCAATCCTTTTTTTCCACCCTCTATTCCAAAAAAATTTAATCACTGGATTTCCTTGTTTAATCCAAAGCTGCAACACGGGTGGACATCTGGGCCCCAGTGTCTATTAAAAATTCAAAACACAGTCGTCGCTTGCTGACTAGTAAAACAATAGTAGGTGAAACAGGATCAGGAAGCCATCAGATATTCATTACCTGGGTGCAAAGGTGGCTCAACACCATTCCCGGAGCATCTCGGTTTTTGATGTAGCTTCTTTGAGCCAGTTGAGATCTCGTTCAGTTGGTACTGGCAGTGGAGCTGGTGGAGCACTTGGGGAAAAGGGACCAAACCTTTCCTTTTGGCTCACTAATTCCACTAATTGTTGTGAATTTGGTATCAATACCCCATATGACAGATTTTTTTAAGATTCCTAATTCTAGCACCCTTTTCCGCAACGCATTTCATTTGGAATGAAAGGTGGGTCTGTTAGGGATCCTTCTTCCTGCACTTTGATCCTTTTTCACCCATTCACAGCTTTGAACAAAACAGACGCTTTTACTGCTCTTAGAGTTAACAGGCTCTCTAGGGCTTCGCTCTTGTAAAGTCCACCCCATGCATCTCCCATAACTGATTGTATCTTAGAGTGTGTCCAGGTATAGAGTCCACCCACCTGGGCTCATCCGGTGCTTAACTTGTCTCAAACGGAGGCTGTGAATGTTTTTAGACTGTCTGGTAATCCTCAAAGCAATAGGGTGAATCAGTCAGGGTGCACAGGAGCCATAGTGGGAGATTCAGCTACTCTCCCTGCATCGTGTATGGCCTGTATATACGCAGCCTTTTGTTAGGCTATTAAATCTGAAAGCCCAGCAGTTTTAAGCGCCAAAGGTTCCCCTTTTTCTTATGCGTTTAATCCCGAAACCCCGTGTGCTCCTTGTATAGTTACAGAGAGAGCCCAGTCATCTGGCATGGGGGCTAAAAAGACTCCAGGTCCATAGTACCCTTCTGCCTCAGCTGAATTTAAGAGAACTCAATCCCCTCCTGTCAAAGATACTCACCATAAATGTTCTACTTACGATTCTGAGTGCTGCCACGAATATTCCTCTTGGATCTTGCCTAGTTCTGAGGCATGACAGGGCAAGGTGCAGGTCGTCACAGTACAGGTATTCTCGGGCTCTTCTGTCTCTTCCATTTTAATCAGAAGTCAGAGGCGAGATTTTCCCCGATTCTCAGGGAGAGGGTCTGGGTCTAAAGGACATTTGTCTCCACTAATGTCCCGGGTATCTCCATCCCATATCTCGGGATCGCAACACAGGACTAATTTCTGAATATTTGCATCATTCCTTGTAAGAGGTATTTGGGTTTACAGCAAATCTAGTTTATCCTGGCATTGTGCCACTCGAGCCTCATCATCCACTAACGTGGATTCGTACTCCTCCCGCTCTTGTTTCACCTCTTCCTGTTCTCATGGACCCATTCCCCCGTGTCCGCTCTACAGCATTTGTGGCGATGTATGGTCATCAAGAGTGAGAGTAGTAGTGCAATCTCAGATACTTATACATATTTCAATACTGTCTAATTATTTTAATAACTTCATTAAAGTTGTAGCTTTAGTTTTCACACCACAAGCCTTTTTCCTCTTATTTACATTTCTGCTTCACTTTGGGGTGGAGCAAAGTAAACTTGGGCGCCCAGCTGCACAGCTTTAGCTACTAAAATTAGCTAGGTCAGAGCTAAACTGTGACAATAGACAAAGTCATAATAGAAAAACTCATACCATTGTCTCTAGTAAAGGCCCACTTCTCATTTCAGTGTTTTTCTTGATGTAAATGTAAGGCAGGTTCAACAACTTAGAACTGCTCCTATTTATCCTTTTGTGGGAGTTTGCCCCACCCCATTCACAGGTGATGGTGGGAAGGGCCGGGGGTTTATAAGCCACATGCCTTCCATCAGGAGATCATTCAGCTTCTGGTCTCCCTTGAGATTAGTGTTCTGCTGTTCTTTCAGTTCACTGCAACTTTTTGAGCAGGTCAAGCTATCTGTTTGTTTGTTGTGCTTTGTTTTTTTTTTGTTTATTTCGGTGCTGGAGCCAGCTCGAGCAAGGAGAGCAACGGTGGGTTACCTGAAGCAGTGGTTATTGTTCAGGTGATGAGTTCTCGGTGAGAGGGAGAACGAGACCGATTTCTCACAATTGCAAAGGTAATTTTGTGTTTTTTTGTTACTTTATGTGCCCCAGGAGACAACGGCCGCAGCGTTTGATGTTTGGATGGGCAAGGAGCAGGCAAGTAGAAGGCCGTGACAGTTCTACTGGAAGGATGTGCTGTGTAGAAGATGATGGCACAGAGCAGCAAAATTTTGACTTGCGAGCACAGGTTTTGATTTATGTTTGGTTTTCTTGCAGGCGGTGCGGAAAAAGCCAGTGACTGCGGGGTCTTTCCGGTCGGCCGTTGCCTTTTGAGTGTTTCTGCAAGGGACGTCTTCAGGTCCTCGGCCCTCTGAAAACTAAGTGGAGGGACCAGGGCTGGCCTGGCGCTGGGAAGAGGGTTGTAGGTTGGGAGGAGTAGGGAGGGTTTCTAGCATAGAGGAGAGGGCTCTGTGGGAGTTGTCCCGTTTGGGCAGGTGAAGGCAGAGAGGTTTACTTCTCGACCCAACGCTAGCACGTGCCGGGCAGGGCAGTTCCAGCCTGCGTCTGTGTCATTGTGTGGTTTATGTTGTCTGCGTGCTTTGTCTCGGACCTTTCTTGGGTCTGGGTCTCCTCTTTGCTATCGAGGCAAGCGGTACGCGCCTTGGGCTCCACCTCTATCGTCTCAAATGCCTGTACCCATCGCTCAGTGCTATTGTGGCACTGCTTTTCTTGCACGGCAATCTTAAAAGCGAGGATCGCTCTCATCTCTTGGAAGATTCTGGTCATTCATCATTTGCGGTGGCATCGCAGCCCACATCAGCATCCCAGATGATCGGTCATCTGCTTTCTTGGATCCCTGTTTGGGGATTTTTTTCCCTGCATCCACTAAGTCTTCAGGCCTTTAAGTGGGCCTTCTTGCACGCGCATCCTCCCAGTTGCGGCCACATCTCTTTGTAACGGGCCAGGGTCTTGCACTCTTCCCGGGCTGCCGCAGATTCTTCTTTGCAGCCCCGTGGTCCTTCCTGCCCGATGGCGTCTCTGGCCTGGGAGTCATTCTTCTGACGGCATCTCTTTTGCCTCTGGTCGTCGCGTCATTGGTCTCGTGTGCGGTGTTGGTCCGTGCGTGTTTGCGTGTTGTTGGAGGTGCTCTGCCTGTGTCACAGAGGTCTTAGGATGGGCTAGAAGAATAACCGTAAGGTTCTTTGATTAATAGGTGTATAGGCTTAGGCTTTGAAGGCCAGGTCTGTGCGGTCCGTTACAGAAGTCATAGCCATCTACGCAGCAGACGAGGAGAGTGATTTTGCCGGGGTTTGCAGCCACAGAGGAGATGAGCACATTTTCCTGGGAGACGCCGCTGGAGCGGTAGTAGAGCCATTTGAATTCCGAAGGTGGGGTAGGCGTGGTGCTTATCATTTGATTGTAGTGAGTTTTGCTTGTTGTTCTGCCTGGCTGTAGTGTGAAATACAGATGAGATTCATGAATGGAATCAACATGTCTGGAATTGCAAAGGCATTGCGTGTCATCAGGGTGACTTATGTGATGTTTTTCCATCAGGTGCAGAGGGACGAGCAGCTCAACAAAGGCTGGCGAAAGAGAGGCGAGAAGAGCGCAACAGCCAGGTGGGTCGGCGTTGTCTGTAGGAACGAGTGACCGGTGTATATATGACTAGATAACAGGTACGGTTTTTTCACTTTCAAGGCACAAAGCAAGTAGCAAGCAGAATACCGGTGCCGGAGCCAACACGAGCAAGGAGAGCAACGGTGGGTTACCTGAAGCAGCGGTTATTGGTCAGGTGATGAGTTCTCAGTGGAAGATAAAAACACCTGTTTACTTTCTGTATTACAGGTGTTGTGCAAGCCTCAGCATGCCAGCGTGAGACGATGGAGGCCGAGCGGGCGAGAAGTCAAGGTAACAGCAGGCGAAACAGGAATCGGTGTGGGCCAGGTGTACTTTGGGTAGAATCTGAGCATGTGTCGTCTTCGTTGTATTTTGCAGGTGCTGCACGCCGCCTCTGAGGGGCACAGCCACAGGACAGCACGCGGTCCGAGAAGGTGAGGAGGCTGTTGTTTGAGCCGCTGCCTAAGAGCGATACAGTAACTCAGTTGAGCGTTTACATTTTGTTTTGCAGATGCCGTTTGGGCCACCTTTGGAACGGGAAGAGCCTTTGAGGTGAGCCGGGTAGTAGTGAGAGGGAGCACGGGACTGATTTCTCACAATTGCAAAGGTAATTTTGTGACTTTTCTTACTTTAGGTACCCCAGGAGACAACGGCCGCAGCATTTGATGTTTGGATGGGCAAGGAGCAGGCAAGTAGAAGGCCGTGACAGTTCTGCCGGGAGGATGTGCCTTGTAGAAGATGTTGGCATGGAGCAAGGCAACTTGTGAGCACAGGTTTTGATTTATATTTGGTTTTCTTGCAGGCGGTGCGGAGGAAGCCAGTGACTGCGGGGTCGTTCCGGTCGGCCGTTGCCTTTTGAGTGTTTCTGCAAGGGACGTCTTCAGGTCCTCGGCCCTCTGAAAACTAAGTGGAGGGACCAGGGCTGGCCTGGCGCTGGGAAGAGGACTGTAGGTTGGGAGGGGTATGGAGGGTTTCTAGCATAGAGGAGAGGGCTCTGTGGGAGTTGTCCCGTTTGGGCAGGTGAAGGCAGAGAGGTTTACTTCTCGACCCAACGCTAGCACGTGCCGGGCAGGGCAGTTCCAGCCTGCGTCTGTGTCATTGTGTGGTTTATGTTGTCTGCGTGCTTTGTCTCGGAACTTTTTTAGGTCTCGATCTCCTCTTTGCTATCGAGGCAAGCGGTACGCGCCTTGGGCTCCACCTCTATCGTCTCAAATGCCTGTACCCATCGCACAGTGCTGTTGTGGCACTGCTTTTCTTGCACGGCAATCTTAAAAGCGAGGATCGCCCCCATCTCTTGGAAGGTTCTGGTCATTCATCATTTGCGGTGGCATCGCAGCCCACATCAGCATCCCAGATGATCGGTCATCTGCTTTCTTGGATCCCTGTTTGGGGATTTTTTTTCCCTGCATCCACTAAGTCTTCAGGCCTTTAAGTGGGCCTTCTTGCACGCGCATCCTCCCAGTTGCGGCCACATCTCTTTGTAACGGGCCAGAGTCTTGCACTCTTCCCGGGCTGCCGCAGATTCTTCTTTGCAGCCCCGTGGTCCTTCCTGCCCGATGGCGTCTCTGGCCTGGGAGTCATTCTTCTGACGGCATCTCTTTTGCCTCTGGTCGTCGCGTCATTGGTCTCGTGTGCGGTGTTGGTCCGTGCGTGTTTGCGTGTTGTTGGAGGTGCTCTGCCCGTGTCACAGAGGTCTTAGGATGGGCTAGAAGAATAACCGTAAGGTTCTTTGATTAATAGGTGTATAGGCTTCGACTTTGAAGGCCAGGTCTGTGCGGTTCATTACAGAACACGTAGGCATCGATGCAGCAGATGAGGAGAGTGATTTTGCCGGGGTTTGCAGCCACAGAGGGGATGAGCACATTTTACTGGGAGACGCCGCTGGAGCGGTAGTAGAGCAGTTTGAATTCCAAGGGTGGGATAGGTGTGGGGCTTATCATTTGATTGTAGTGGGTTTTGCTTGTTGTTCTGCCTGGCTGTGGTGTAAAATAGAGGTGATATTCCTAAATGGAATCAAGATGTCTGGAATTCCTAAGGCATGGTGTGTCACCAGGATGACTTGTGTGATGTTTTTTTCTTCAGATGCAGAGGGCTGAGCTGCGCAAAAAAAGCTGGTGATTGAGAGGCAAGAAGAGCGCAACAGCCAGGTGGGTTGGCGTTGTTGTCTGTAGGAACGTGTGAGCGGTTTTTATGACTAGATAATAAGTACATTTTTTCTCACTTTCAAGGTGTAGAGCAAGCAGCACAGCATAATGTCGGTGCCAGAGCCAACTCGAGCAAGGAGAGCAACGGTGGGTCACCTGAAGCAGCGGCTATTGTTCAGGTAATGAGTTCTCGGTGAAGATAAAAACACCTGTGTCTTTCTGTGTTACAGGCGCTGTGCAAGTCTCAGTGTGCCAGCGTGAGACGATGGAAGCCGAGCAGGGGAGAAGTCAAGGTAAAGGTGGGCAAAACGGGAATAAGTGCAGGCCACGTGTGCTTTGGGTAGAATCTGAGCATGTGTCATCTTTGTTTTTTGCAGGTGCCGCCCGCCACCTCAGAGGGGCAAAGCCACATGACAACATGCTGTCCGAGAAGGTGAGGAGGCTGTTTGAGCCGCTGCCTTGGAGCGATACAGCAACTCAGTTGAACGTTTACATTTTGTTTTGCAGGTGCCTTTTGGGCCACCTTTGGAACGGGAAGAGCCTTTGAGGTGAGCCGGGCAGTAGTGAAAGGGAGCACGGGACCGATTTCTCAGAATCGCAACGGTAATTTTGTGTCTCTTGTTACTTTAGGTGCCCCATGAAATAATGGCTACATTGTTCCATGTGTGGATGGGCAAGGAGCAGGTGAGTAGAGGGCAGTGGCAGTTTTGCCATGACGATGTGCCTTGTAGAAGATGTTGGCACAGAGCAAGGCAACTTGTGAGCAGAGGTTTTGATTTGTGTTTGGTTTTCTTGCAGGCAGTGCAGAGGAAACCGGTGACTGTGGGGTCGTTCCAGTCAGCTGCTGCCATCTGAGTGTTTCTGCCAGGGACGTCTTCAGGTCCTCGGCCCTTTGAAAACTAAGTGGAGGGACCAGGGCTGGCCTGGTGCTGGGAAGAGGACTGTAGGTTGGGAGGGGCGGGGAGGGTTTCTAGCATAGAGGAGAGGGCTCTGTGGGAATTGTCCCCATTGGGCAGGTGAAGGCAGAGAGGTTTACTTCTCGACCCAACGTTAGCACGTGCCTCTGAAAGATAAGTTGAGGGACCAGGGCTCACGTGGGGCTGGGAATAGAGGTGACGGTTGGGAGTAGAAAGGAGGGGGTTTAAAGGCGATGTAGGGGAGAGGGATGTGCAGTAGAAGTTCTGTTTGGGCAGTTATTTGCAATAGGTTTGATTTTAATCAGTCCCATTCTAGCATGTGCCAGGCAGGGCAGTTCCAGTCTGTGTCCTTGGGTGCTTTATGTCACGTGTGTCGCGTCTCAGACCTTTCTCGGTCTCGATCTCCTCTTTGCTTTAAAGGCATACAGCATGTGCCTTGGGCACCATCTCTAGCATCTCAAATGCTTGTATCATCGCACAGTGCTATTATGGCACTGCTTTTCTTGCACGGCAATCTTAAAAGCGTGGATCGGCCTCAACTCTTGGAAGAATCTCTTAATTCATCCTTTGCAGTTGCGTCACAGCCCGTGTCAACATCCCTGATCATTGGTCATCCATTTTCTTAGGTCCCTGTTCTGGGTCTTCTTCCATACATTTTCTAAGTGTATAGGTCTTTAAGTGGAGTATCTTACACGTGCATCCTCCCAGTTGTGCTATTGTGGCACTGCTTTTCTTGCACGGCAATCTTAAAAGCGAGGATCGCCCTCATCTCTTGGAAGGTTCTGGTCATTCATCATTTGCGGTGGCATCGCAGCCCACATCAGCATCCCAGATGATCGGTCATCTGCTTTCTTGGATCCCTGTTTGGGGATTTTTTTTCCCTGCATCCACTAAGTGTTCAGGCCTTTAAGTGGGCCTTCTTGCACGCACATCCTCCCAGTTGCGGCCACATCTCTTTGTAACGGGCCAGAGTCTTGCACTCTTCCCGGGCTGCCGCAGATTCTTCTTTGCAGCCCCGTGGTCCTTCCTGCCCGATGGCGTCTCTGGCCTGGGAGTCATTCTTCTGACGGCATCTCTTTTGCCTCTGGTCGTCGCGTCATTGTCTCGTGTGCGGTGTTGGTCCGTGCGTGTTTGCGTGTTGTTGGAGGTGCTCTGCCCGTGTCACAGAGGTCTTAGGATGGGCTAGAAGAATAACCGTAAGGTTCTTTGATTAATACGTGTATAGGCTTCGACTTTGAAGGCCAGGTCTGTGCGGTTCATTACAGAACACGTAGGCATCGATGCAGCAGATGAGGAGAGTGATTTTGCCGGGGTTTGCAGCCACAGAGGGGATGAGCACATTTTACTGGGAGACGCCGCTGGAGCGGTAGTAGAGCAGTTTGAATTCCAAGGGTGGGATAGGTGTGGGGCTTATCATTTGATTGTAGTGGGTTTTGCTTGTTGTTCTGCCTGGCTGTGGTGTAAAATAGAGGTGATATTCCTAAATGGAATCAAGATGTCTGGAATTCCTAAGGCATGGTGTGTCACCAGGATGACTTGTGTGATGTTTTTTTCTTCAGATGCAGAGGGCTGAGCTGCGCAAAAAAAGCTGGTGATTGAGAGGCAAGAAGAGCGCAACAGCCAGGTGGGTTGGCGTTGTTGTCTGTAGGAACGTGTGAGCGGTTTTTATGACTAGATAATAAGTACATTTTTTCTCACTTTCAAGGTGTAGAGCAAGCAGCACAGCATAATGTCGGTGCCAGAGCCAACTCGAGCAAGGAGAGCAACGGTGGGTCACCTGAAGCAGCGGCTATTGTTCAGGTAATGAGTTCTCGGTGAAGATAAAAACACCTGTGTCTTTCTGTGTTACAGGCGCTGTGCAAGTCTCAGTGTGCCAGCGTGAGACGATGGAAGCCGAGCAGGGGAGAAGTCAAGGTAAAGGTGGGCAAAACGGGAATAAGTGCAGGCCACGTGTGCTTTGGGTAGAATCTGAGCATGTGTCATCTTTGTTTTTTGCAGGTGCCGCCCGCCACCTCAGAGGGGCAAAGCCACATGACAACATGCTGTCCGAGAAGGTGAGGAGGCTGTTTGAGCCGCTGCCTTGGAGCGATACAGCAACTCAGTTGAACGTTTACATTTTGTTTTGCAGGTGCCTTTTGGGCCACCTTTGGAACGGGAAGAGCCTTTGAGGTGAGCTGGGCAGTAGTGAAAGGGAGCACGGGACCGATTTCTCAGAATCGCAATGGTAATTTTGTGTCTCTTGTTACTTTAGGTGCCCCATGAAATAATGGCTACATTGTTCCATGTGTGGATGGGCAAGGAGCAGGTGAGTAGAGGGCAGTGGCAGTTTTGCCATGACGATGTGCCTTGTAGAAGATGTTGGCACAGAGCAAGGCAACTTGTGAGCAGAGGTTTTGATTTGTGTTTGGTTTTCTTGCAGGCAGTGCAGAGGAAACCGGTGACTGTGGGGTCGTTCCAGTCAGCTGCTGCCATCTGAGTGTTTCTGCCAGGGACGTCTTCAGGTCCTCGGCCCTTTGAAAACTAAGTGGAGGGACCAGGGCTGGCCTGGTGCTGGGAAGAGGACTGTAGGTTGGGAGGGGCGGGGAGGGTTTCTAGCATAGAGGAGAGGGCTCTGTGGGAATTGTCCCCATTGGGCAGGTGAAGGCAGAGAGGTTTACTTCTCGACCCAACGCTAGCACGTGCCGGGCAGGGCAGTTCCAGCCTGCGTCTGTGTCATTGTGTGGTTTGTTGTCTGCGTGCTTTGTCTCGGACCTTTCTTGGGTCTCGATCTCCTCTTTGCTATCGAGGCAAGCGGTACACGCCTTGGGCTCCATCTCTGTATTCTCAAATGCCTGTACCCATCGCTCAGTGCTATTGTGGCACTGCTTTTCTTGCACGGCAATCTTAAAAGCGAGGATCGCCCTCATCTCTTGGAAGGTTCTGGTCATTCATCATTTGCGGTGGCATCGCAGCCCACATCAGCATCCCAGATGATCGGTCATCTGCTTTCTTGGATCCCTGTTTGGGGATTTTTTTCCCTGCATCCACTAAGTGTTCAGGCCTTTAAGTGGGCCTTCTTGCACGCGCATCCTCCCAGTTGCGGCCACATCTCTTTGTAACGGGCCAGGGTCTTGCACTCTTCCCGGGCTGCCGCAGATTCTTCTTTGCAGCCCCGTGGTCCTTCCTGCCCGATGGCGTCTCTGGCCTGGGAGTCATTATTCTGACGGCATCTCTTTTGCCTCTGGACGTCGCGTCATTGGTCTCGTGTGCGGTGTTGGTCCGTGCGTGTTTGCGTGTTGTTGGAGGTGCTCTGCCCGTGTCACAGAGGTCTTAGGATGGGCTAGAAGAATAACCGTAAGGTTCTTTGATTAATACGTGTATAGGCTTCGACTTTGAAGGCCAGGTCTGTGCGGTCCATTACAGAACACGTAGGCATCTACGCAGCAGACGAGGAGAGTGATTTTGCCAGGGTTTGCAGCCACAGAGGGGATGAGCACATTTTCCTGGGAGACGCCGCTGGAGCGGTAGTAGAGCAGTTTGAATCCCAAGGGTGGGCTAGGAGTGGGGCTTATCATTTGATTGTAGTGGGTTTTGCTTGTTGTTCTGCCTGGCTGTGGCGTGAAATAGAGGTGATATTCCTAAATGGAATCAAGATGTCTGGAATTCCTAAGGCACGGTTTGTCATCAGGATGACTTGTGTGATGCTTTTTCTTCAGATGCAGAGGGCTGAGCTGCGCACAAAGGGTTGGTGATGGTGCGGCGAGCAGAGGGCAGCAGCCAGGTGGGTCGGTGTTGCTGTCTGTAGGAATGTGTGACGGATGTCTATATGACTAGATAATGGGCACATTTTTTTCACTTTCAAGGCCCAGAGCAAGAAGCACAGCGGAATGCTGGTGCCGGAGGCAACTCCAGCAAGGAGAGCAATGGAGAGTTCACTGAAGCGGCGGTTATAGTTCAGGTGATGAGTTATTGGTGAAGATAATAGCACCTGTGTCTTTCTGTGTTACAGGTGGCATGCAAGACTCAGCGTGAGATGATGGAGGCGGAGCGGGCAAGAAGTCAAGGTAATGGAGGGTGAAATAGGAATCGGTGCAGGCAATGTGTGCTTTTGGGTAGAATCTGAGCATGTATCGTCGTCTTTGTTTTTTGCAGGTCCTGCACGCTGCCTCCGAGGGGCAAAGCCTTGTGACAACATGCTGTCCGAGAAGGTGAGGAGGCTGTTGTTTGAGCCAGTGCCTAAGAGCTAAGAATGATACAGCAACTCAGTTGAGCATTTACATTTGGTTTTGTAGGTGCCGTTTGGGCCACCTTTGGAATGGGATGTGCCTTTGAGGTGAGCTGGACAGTAGCGAGAGGGAGCACGGGACTGATTTCTCAGAATCGCAACAGTAATTTTGCATCTCTTGTTGCCTTAGTTGCCCCAGGTGATTATGGCTGGAGCATCTGACACTGGAATTGGCTTGGATCTGGACAGTGGAAGACCACAGCAGTTTTGTGGCAGGATTGTGTGTTGTACAAAACACTGACATTGAGCAGTGGGATGTTGACTGTCGGTAGCATTTTAATTTCCTGTTTGGTGTTTTTTGCAGGTGGTGGAGAGGAACCTTGTGGCTGCAGGATCCTCCAAGACAGCTGATGCGGGTTCATCTTTATCTGCCAAGGATGGCTTGAGACCCTCGGGCCTCTGAAAGATAAGTTGAGGGACCAGGGCTCACGTGGGGCTGGGAATAGAGGTGACGGTTGGGAGTAGAAAGGAGGGGGTTTAAAGGCGATGTAGGGGAGAGGGATGTGCAGTAGAAGTTCTGTTTGGGCAGTTATTTGCAATAGGTTTGATTTTAATCAGTCCCATTCTAGCATGTGCCAGGCGGGGCAGTTCCAGTCTGTGTCCTTGGGTGCTTTATGTCACGTGTGTCGCGTCTCAGACCTTTCTCGGTCTCGATCTCCTCTTTGCTTTAAAGGCATACAGCATGTGCCTTGGGCACCATCTCTAGCATCTCAAATTCTTGTATCATCGCACAGTGCTATTATGGCACTGCTTTTCTTGCACGGCAATCTTAAAAGCGTGGATCGGCCTCAACTCTTGGAAGAATCTCTTAATTCATCCTTTGCAGTTGCGTCACAGCCCGTGTCAACATCCCTGATCATTGGTCATCCATTTTCTTAGGTCCCTGTTCTCGGTCTTCTTCCATACATTTTCTAAGTGTTTAGGTCTTTAAGTGGAGTATCTTACACGTGCATCCTCCCAGTTGCGGCCACATCTCTTTGCAATGGGCCACTGTCTTACCCTCTTCCAAGGGCTGCCGCTTATTTCTCGTGGCTGCCACGGTCTTCCTGCCCAATGGCATCTCTGTCCCGGTCTTTGTTCTTACAGAGCTTTATCTTGTATGGGTGTTGTGTCACTGGTCTTGTGTGCAGCGTTGGTCTACGTGTATCTGTGTGTTGTTGGAGCTGCTCTGCTCAAGGCATAGAAGCGATAGTATCAGCCATAATGATCACAGTAATGTTCAAAGTTTGATACATTGATAAGCCCAGGTCTTGTAGGCACAGTCTATAAGGTAGATGGCAGAACAAGCAGCTACCTGGGAACCAGGCCATGGGAGTCATTGCCTTAAGGTTACACAGGGGCAGAGTATGAGCAAAGCTAACTATGATGAACTGCCGGAGAGAATGGGAACCTTTGAATCCCATGGGTGTTATATCTGGTAGGTGTGGGGTTCAGTGCTTGGGTTTTATTCTGCTCGGATATAGTGTAAAATAGAGAGGGTATTCCTGAATGGAAAGGAGATGTCTGACATAGTCCGGCTCTCACTGAGCATCACTGTGACTTGTTTGATGTTGTGTTTTTCAGATGCAGAGGGGCAACCTGCGTGCTGAAGGATAATGATGAAAGGCAAGTGAGCATCTCATGCTTGCATATTGGCTCAAGAGGATGTTACATTATGCCAGCCAGCAAGCGAGCATGTTATGCCATGCCAAGCTGTGTTACTTAAAGCCCTGTTAGGTCAAGTTATGTCACGCAGTGTTATGTAATGTAAAGGGATGCCTTGTCATGCTACGGTGTACCATGTTATGTTGTGTAATGTAAAGATATGTCCTGCTGTGCTGCACCATGTTATGCTCTGCCACATTACATGAAGTTATGCCACGCCAAGCTACATTACGTTACGCTCTGCCACATTACGTGAAGTTATGCCACACTGTGCCACGCTACGTTACGCTGTGCCGCGCTACATTGCGCTCTGCCACGTTACGTGAAGTTGTGCCACGCTGTGCCACGCTACGTTACGCTGTGCCGCACTACGTTGCGCTCTGCCACGCCGTGGCATGCTACGTTGCGCTCTGCCGCGCTACGTTACGCTCTGCCACGCTACGCCACATTACATGAAGTTGTGCCAGGCCGTGGTATGCTACGTTACGCTCTGCTACGCTATGTTATGCTTTGCCATGTTACATGAAGTTGTGCCACGCCGTGGCACGCTATGTTACGCTCTGCCACGTTATGTGAAGCTGTGCCACGCAGTGCCTTGTTATGCTGTGCCATGCTACGTTACGCTCTGCCATGTTACGTGAAGCTGTGCCATGCTACGTTACGCTCTGCCATGTTACGTGAAGTTGTGCCATGCAGTGCCACACTACGTTACGCTGTGCTACGCTACGTTACACTCTGCCACGTTACGTGAAGTTGTGTCACGCTGTGCCACGCTACGTTACGCTCTGCCACGTTACGTGAAGCTGTGCCACGCTACGTTACGCTCTGCCACGTTACGTGAAGTTGTGCCACGCCGTGCCATGCTACGTTACGCTCTGCCACGTTACGTGAAGCTGTGCCATGCTACGTTACGCTCTGCCATGTTACGTGAAGTTGTGCCACGCCGTGCCATGCTACGTTACGCTCTGCCACGTTACGTGAAGCTGTGCCACGCTACGGTACGCTCTGCCACGTTACGTGAAGTTGTGCTACGCAGTGCCACGTTACGCTGTGCTACGCTACGGTACGCTCTGCCACGTTACGTGAAGTTGTGCTACGCAGTGCCACGTTACGCTGTGCTACGCTACGGTACGCTCTGCCACGTTACGTGAAGCTGTGCCACGCTCTGCTACGGTACGCTCTGCCACGCTACGGTACGCTCTGCCACGCTACGGTACGCTCTGCCACGCTCTGCCACGCTACGGTACGCTCTGCCACGCTACGTGAAGCTGTGCCACGCTCTGCCACGCTACGGTACGCTCTGCCACGCTACGGTACGCTCTGCCACGTTACGTGAAGCTGTGCCACGCTCTGCCACGGTACGCTCTGCCACGCTACGGTACGCTCTGCCACGCTACGGTACGCTCTGCCACGCTACGTGAAGCTGTGCCACGCTCTGCCACGCTACGGTACGCTCTGCCACGTTACGTGAAGCTGTGCCACGCTCTGCCACGCTACGGTACGCTCTGCCACGCTACGGTACGCTCTGCCACGCTACGTGAAGCTGTGCCACGCTCTGCCACGCTACGGTACGCTCTGCCACGCTACGGTACGCTCTGCCACGCTACGTGAAGCTGTGCCACGCTCTGCCACGCTACGGTACGCTCTGCCACGCTACGGTACGCTCTGCCACGCTACGTGAAGCTGTGCCACGCTCTGCCACGCTACGGTACGCTCTGCCACGCTACGGTACGCTCTGCCACGCTCTGCCACGCTACGGTACGCTCTGCCACGCTACGCGAAGTTGTGCCACGCCGTGCCACGCTACGTGAAGCTCTGCCACGTTACGCGAAGTTGTGCCACGCCGTGCCACGCTACGTTACGCAAAGTTGTGCCGCACCAAGCCACGCTATGCAAAGTTGTGCCGCGTCAAGCCATGCCATGCCATGTTATGCATAGTTGTGCCGTGCCACGTTATGAATGTGTACATGGGTATATGTGTGTGTGTGCTAGGATGAATGAATTGGTGAGTTTGGGGAGGGGGTTGTTATTTATTTTTGTTTCCTTTGGGTTGTAAGTGGATTGGAGCTTTGTTTTGCAGGTAGTTATCACAATAATAATAACTTAAAAAAAAACCCCAAACATTTGGGGGATTATTTTTTCCCCCGACCTGGGTTTTTTTTTTTCCCAGCCAGTCTGCAAGGTGATTGTCATTGTCAAGGTTTGGGTGCAGGATGAGGTGGGACTGGGGTTTTTGCAGGCAGGGCCAGTTTTTACGGCCGTTGGGAATGCTGTTCCTGGGGAGCCCTAATGGCTGGGTGTGATGTGCGGTTGCGGTGAGGAGAAGGCAGAATGAGTGGGATGAGCGTGAGGTTTGGTTTTGTGGTGGGAGTGGGACTTGGGGGTGTGTGATTTGGATTTTGGAATTGGCTTTATCATTGTATGCAGAATGTTTTGCTTTGCAGGCAATTTTCTCAACAATATTAGAAAAAAAAAAAAACCCAGCCGGGGGATTTTTTTTTTTTCCCCCGGCTGGGTTTTTTTCCCCGGTCCCGGCCGGTCTGCGAGGCGACGGTCATCGCCAAGGTTTGGGTGCAGACCGTAACCGGGGCCGGGGTTTTCGCAGGCAGGGCCAATTTTTGAGGTCTCCGGGAACGGCGTTCCCGGGGAACGTTTCAGGTTGGGTGTGACAGGGTGTTGTGGTGGGCTGGCCGCCGGATGGGTGGGTTGAGCATGAGGGGTGGTTTTGGGTTGGGGTTGCGATTGGGTTTAGCTCTTGTTTTTCACATTGTATGTAGAGTGTTTTGCTTTGCAGGCAATTTTCTCAACAACATTAGAAAAAAAAAACCCCAGCCGGGGGATTTTTTTTTTTCCCCCGGCTGGGGTTTTTTTTCCCCGGTCCCGGCCGGTCTGCGAGGCGACGGTCATCGCCAAGGTTTGGGTGCAGACCGTAGCCGGGGCCGGGGTTTTCGCAGGCAGGGCCAATTTTTGAGGTCCCCGGGAACGGCGTTCCCGGGGAGCCTTTCAGGTTGGGTGTGACAGGGTGTTGTGATAGGCTGGCCGCCGGATGGGTGGGTTGAGCGTGAGGGGTGGTTTTGGGTTGGGGTTGCGATTGCGTTTAGCTGTTGATTTTGACGTTGTATGCAGAATGTTTTGCTTTGCAGGCAATTTTCTCAACAACATTAGAAAAAAAAAAAACCCCAGCCGGGGGATTTTTTTTTTTCCCCCGGCTGGGTTTTTTTCCCCGGTCCCGGCCGGTCTGCGAGGCGACGGTCATCGCCAAGGTTTGGGTGCAGACCGTAACCGGGGCCGGGGTTTTCGCAGGCAGGGCCAATTTTTGAGGTCTCCGGGAACGGCGTTCCCGGGGAACGTTTCAGGTTGGGTGTGACAGGGTGTTGTGGTGGGCTGGCCGCCAGATGGGTGGGTTGAGCATGAGGGGTGGTTTTGGGTTGGGGTTGCGATTGGGTTTAGCTCTTGTTTTTCACATTGTATGTAGAGTGTTTTGCTTTGCAGGCAATTTTCTCAACAACATTAGAAAAAAAAAACCCCAGCCGGGGGATTTTTTTTTTTCCCCCGGCTGGGGTTTTTTTTCCCCGGTCCCGGCCGGTCTGCGAGGCGACGGTCATCGCCAAGGTTTGGGTGCAGACCGTAGCCGGGGCTGGGGTTTTCGCAGGCAGGGCCAATTTTTGAGGTCCCCGGGAACGGCGTTCCCGGGGAGCCTTTCAGGTTGGGTGTGACAGGGTGTTGTGGTGGGCTGGCCGCCGGATGGGTGGGTTGAGCGTGAGGGGTGGTTTTGGGTTGGGGTTGCGATTGGGTTTAGCTCTTGTTTTTCACATTGTATGTAGAGTGTTTTGCTTTGCAGGCAATTTTCTCAACAATATTAGAAAAAAAAAAAACCCCAGCTGGGGGATTTTTTTTTTTTTTCCCCCGGCTGGGTTTTTTTTTCCCCGGTCTCGGCCGGTCTGCGAGGCGACGGTCATTGCCAAGGTTTTAGTGCAGACCGTAGCCGGGGCTGGGGTTTTCGCAGGCAGGGACAATTTTTGAGGTCCCCGGGAACACCATTCCTGGGGAACGTTTCAGGTTGGGTGTGACAGGCCGTTGTGGTGGGCTGGCCGCCGGATGGGTGGGTTGAGCGTGAGGGGTGGTTTTGGGTTGGGGTTGCGATTGGGTTTAGCTGTTGATTTTGATGTTGTATGCAGAATGTTTTGCTTTGCAGACAATTTTCTCAACAATATTAGAAAAAAAAAAACCCCAGCCGGGGGATTTTTTTTTTCCCCCGGCTGGGTTTTTTTCCCGGTCCCGGCCGGTCTGCGAGGCGACGGTCATCGCCAAGGTTTGGGTGCTGACCGTAGCCGGGGCCGGGGTTTTCGCAGGCAGGGCCAATTTTAGAGGCTTCAGGGAACATTGTTCTTGTGGAGTGTTGGCATATTGTTGAGTGGAAATGAAAATGTTGGTGATGTAAAAATGTATTAGGTATAAAGATTTAGTTGCGCAGAAAAGAAAATGGTAATCTACTAGGTGGGTGTTGCACTGGTAATGATCACCCTAGCTGTAAGAACAGGAGCAACTGCTGATACAGGTATCTTTATTAAGGCCCGTAGGTAAGAGAAAACCCAAAACTGAATATTAAATACGTTTATGTACTTAATTTTTTTACAGGTTTTGCCTACTCTACTTGGAGGTGGCCAGAGGGGGGCATTGTCGAGGTGCGTCTCGGGATCGCTAGATTCGCCGTGGAGCTCTGTCTGGGGATAGCCAGAATTGATGATGTTCAGATCCGATCTGAGACTGCCCGCCAAGTTGCTAAATGTCAGCAGTATTAAGTTCTTGTTCAGGTCTGTCAATGCTGTGTTTCACAAGATGATGTCATGAAGTTTAGAGGGTAGAAGTTCACTTCAATTTCTGTACTGTATTGAATGTAGGTGTTGGCACAAGAACAGATGTATCCATTATAAGGTGACTAAATAAAAAAATTGCAAAATAAAGAAATAAAACAAATTCTTAAACCATAGACTTCTCAAAATTTGAATAAAGGTGACTTTGCTGTGTGGTGTGGTGTCCTTTTTCCATGCTTAGAATTGGTACTTTAAGTTAGAAAAGTTTGTCTTCTTTTTTCCTCCCTTCTCTTACTATTTTTCTCTTCCCTCCCCCCCTCCCCTTTATTTTTTTCTTTTTTCCTCCTTCCCCCCTCCTCTTATTATTTTGCCTTTTTTTCCCCTCCTTTCCCCCCCCTCCTCTTATTATTTTGCCTTTTTTTCCCCTCCTTTCCCCCCCCTCCTCTTATTATTTTTCCTTTTTTTCCCCTCCTTTCCCCCCCCTCCTCTTATTATTTTTCCTTTTTTTTCCCCTCCTTTCCCCCCCTCCTCTTATTATTTTTCCTTTTTTTTCCCCTCCTTTCCCCCCTCCTCTTATTATTTTTTCTTTTTTTCCTCCTTTCCCCCCCTCCTCTTATTATTTTGCCTTTTTTTCCCCTCCTTTCCCCCCCCTCCTCTTATTATTTTGCCTTTTTTTCCCCTCCTTTCCCCCCCCTCCTCTTATTATTTTGCCTTTTTTTCCCCTCCTTTCCCCCCCCTCCTCTTATTATTTTTCCTTTTTTTTCCCCTCCTTTCCCCCCCTCCTCTTATTATTTTTCCTTTTTTTCCCCTCCTTTCCCCCCCTCCTCTTATTATTTTTCCTTTTTTTTCCCCTCCTTTCCCCTCCTCCTCTTATTATTTTTCCTTTTTTTTCCCCTCCTTTCCCCTCCTCCTCTTATTATTTTTCCTTTTTTTTCCCCTCCTTTCCCCTCCTCCTCTTATTATTTTTCTTCTTTTTTTCCTCCTTTCCCCCCCTCCTCTTATTATTTTTCTTCTTTTTTTCCTCCTTTCCCCCCCTCCTCTTATTATTTTTCTTCTTTTTTTCCTCCTTTCCCCTCCTCCTCTTATTATTTTTCTTCTTTTTTTCCTCCTTTCCCCTCCTCCTCTTATTATTTTTCTTCTTTTTTTCCTACACTAACTAATATCCCACTCATACTATAATTACATTAATTAACCAATTAATTATACTCCAATTACCAATAATTAATCAATCAATTATGCAAATTAGATAAAAAATTTTTCACCCCACAATACTGACACACATAACAAAACACAAAATGAACACTCCTTCACATCACTCATCACAAAATATGCAAATTAGCCACATCACTCAAACCACCATATGCAAATACAGAACATCAAAAAAAATCACACCAAAGTAATACACACATAACACAATAATACAAACACTACCATAGACACATAAAGACATCACACATCAACACTAAACCTAAAAACAAAAAATAAATACAACACCAAAAATCTCAAAATAACATACCTTAAACACAACAAAAAACACACTACACACCACTAAGAACATAAAAACCCAATAAATACAACACAAAAAAACCAATAAAACTTCACAACAAATAAAATGCCACATATCACTCAAAACCAACAACAAACTACCCAAAAAACAAATATAAAATCAAAACAACACATTCACATAAAATTACAACCACAATAACAAAACACTACCAAAAAAAAAAACTAAATACCCACACACCACATCTAACCTTGAAAATATTAAAAACACAAAAACCTAACTAAAAAAAATCAAACTAAAACCACACCACAAACAAACAATTACTACCATCTCAAATCCAACCACACCAAACATAAAAAACTTTTAAAAAAGGACAATATCTCCAAATTCCACAAAATGACAAATATACACAACAACTACCAGCATAAAATCAGTACACAACTTAAAACTGAAAATGACAATAAGAGTATCAGCCCAAAAACCAGAAAATAACTTAGTACCACAACTACATGGCAAACTACATATGCAAAGTTACTACTTCAAACCAAAACTGAGGTTCACACACAGTACCATAAATGACAGCCCACAATAAAAATTAACAGCTAAAATAAACAGCAAAACCAGTACTTAGGACCACAACTGACCAGAACACTTAAAACAAGAAGAAACAGGAGAACTCCACAATTGAAAGTCAAACTGCATACCAGAAGAGACAGCTTAACACCGGAACTCAGATGCAAAGTACACACCGGAACTGAACGCTGACGACCAGAACTGACAGATGCACTACTAACCGGAAGTGACAGCGCTGTACCGGAAGTGACGGGATAAATGGCCACCGCAAGGGAGAACTCTGTA
>JAUMJJ010000927.1:0-42386 GCA_033556795.1 Tapera naevia | reverse complement strand
GGGTCCCTATGGTGTTGGGGGCACTCAGGGGGTCCCTATGGGGTTTGGGGGGTCCTTATGGGGTTGGGGGCACCCAGAGGGTCCCTATGGGGTTGGGGGGTCCCAGAGGGTCCCTATGGGGTTTGGGGGTCCCTATGGGGTGGGGGGGGTCCTTATGGAGTGGGGAGCACCCAGAGGGTCCATATGGGGTTTGAGGGGTCCCATGGGGTCCCTATGGGGTTTGGGGGTCCCTATGGGATCAGGTGGTCCCAGAGGGTCCCTATGGGGTGGGGGGGTCCCAGGGGGTCCCTATGGGGTTGGGGGGGTCCCTATGGGGTGGGGGGCACCCAGAGGGTCCCTATGGGGTTTGGGGGGTCCCTATGGGGTTGGGGGGGTCCCTATGGGGTGGGGGGCACCCAGAGGGTCCCTATGCGGTTGGGGGGTCCCAGGGGGTCCCTATGGGGTTGGGGGGTCCCAGAGGGTCCCTATGGGGTTTGGGGCACCCAGAGGGTCCCTATGGGGTTTGGGGGGTCCCTATGGGGTTGGGAGCACCCAGAGGGTCCCTATGGGGTTTGGGGGGTCCCTATGGGGTTGGGGGCACCCAGGGGGTCCCTATGGGGTTTGGGGGGTCCCAGGGGGTCCCTATGGGGTTTGGGGGTCCCTATGGGGTTGGGGGCACCCAGAGGGTCCCTATGGGGTTTGGGTGGTCCCAGAGGGTCCCTATGGGGTTGGGGGCACCCAGGGGGTCCCTATGGGGTTTGGGGGTCCCTATGGGGTTTGGGGGGTCCCTATGGGGTTGGGGGGTCCCAGAGGGTCCCTATGGGGTTTGGGGGGTCCCATGGGATCAGGTGGTCCCAGAGGGTCCCTATGGGGTGGGGGGGTCCCAGGGGGTCCCTATGGGGTTTGGGGGGTCCCTATGGGGTTGGGAGCACCCAGAGGGTCCCTATGGGGTTTGGGGGGTCCCTATGGGGTGGGGGGCACCCAGAGGGTCCCTATGGGGTTGGGGGGTCCCAGGGGGTCCCTATGGTGTTGGGGGCACCCAGAGGGTCCCTATGGGGTTTGAGGGGTCCCACGGGGTCCCTATGGGGTTTGGGGGTCCCTATGGGATTAGGTGGTCCCAGAGGGTCCCTATGGGGTTGGGTGGTCCCTATGGGGTTTGGGGGTCCCAGGGGGTCCCTATGGGGTTTGAGGGGTCCCTATGGGGTTGGGGGCACCCAGAGGGTCCCTATGGGGTTTGGGGGGTCCCTATGGGGTGGGGTGGGGGTGGGGGTCCCTTCACCTTCGTCCCCGGGCGCCGCCGCCGCCTCCTCCTCCAAGAGCACCAAAGGATCCACCTGGGTGGGGGAGGGGGGGGGGGGGGTTTAAAGACCCCTCCCCCTCCCCCTTTCCCCTCCCCCCCCCCCTTTAACTTTTGGGGGTCAAAAATGGGTGGGGGGGGGGGGTCTGGGTGGGGGTCCCCACCCTAAACCCCCCCCCTTTGTCACCTCTTCATCCACGTCCTTGGTGGAGGCCGGGAGGGGTTTGTACTCGGGGTCCTCAAAATCCAGCCTGGAAGAGACCCAAAATCGCCTGAATTCACCCCAAAATGAAAAGGGGGGGGGGAGGGGGGGGAAAGGGGGGGAAAGGGGGTAAATGAAAGGGTTAAAAGTGGTGCCTCAGGGGGAAAAGGGGTTGAACTCATCCCAGAGGTCGGTATTAGCATGGCAAGGGCATCATTGGCACCAAATTGGGGTGAGAAAGGGGGAAATTGGGCAAAAAGGGGGGGAAAAAGGGAAAAAGGGGGGGAAAGGGGGGGAAAGGGGGGGGGAAAGGGGGGAAAAGGGAGGAAAAGGGGGGGAAAAGGGGGGAAAGGGGGGGAAAAGGGGGAAAAAAGGGGGGAAAAGGGGGAAAAAGGGGCAAAAAGGGGCAAAAAATGGGTAGAGAGGGGAGAAAAAGGAACCCAAAGAAGGGTAAAATGGGGAAAAATGGGGGAAAAAGGGAAAAAAGGGGGGAAAAAGAGGGCAAAAATGGAGAAAAAGAGTCAAAAAGGGGGAAAAGGAGCAAAAAAGGGGCAAAAATGGGGAGAAAGGGGAGAAAAAGGAACCTAAAGGAGGGCAAAATGGGCAAATATGGGGGAAAAAGGGCAAAAATGGGAAAAAAGAGGGGAAAAAATGGTAAAAATGGAGAAAAAGAGTCAAAAAGGGGGGAAAAAGGAGCAAAAAAGGGGCAAAATGGGCAGAAAGGGGAGAAAAAGGAACCCAGAGGAGGGCAAAATGGGGCAAAATGGGGAAAAAGGGGCAAAAATGAGGAAAATGGCAAAAATGGGAAAAAAAATAAGAAAAAATGAGGGAAAATGGGGAAAAATGGGCAAAAAAGGGAAAAAGGGGGGAAAAAGGGCAAAAATGGAGAAAAAGAGTCAAGAAGGGGGGAAAAAGGAGTAAAAAAGGGGCAAAAATGGGCAGAAAGGGGAGAAAAAGGAACCCAGAGGAGGGCAAAATGGGGAAAAATGGGGAAAAAAGGGCAAAAATGGGGAAAAATGGCAAAAATGGGAAGAAAAAGAAGAAAAAATGAGGGAAAATGGGGAAAAATGGGCAAAAAAGGGAGAAAAAGGGCAAAAATGGGGAAAAAAAGGGAAAAAGGGGGGGGAAGGGCAAAAATGGAGAAAAAGAGTCAAGAAGGGGGGGAAAAGGAGCAAAAAAGGGGCAAAAATGGGCAGAAAGGGGAGAAAAAGGAACCCAAAGGAGGGCAAAATGGGGAAAAATGGGGAAAAAAAAGGGAGAAAAGGGGGAAAAAATGGGGAAAAAGGGGCAAAATGGGAAGAAAAAGGAGAAAAATGAGGGAAAATGAGGAAAAAAGGGGGGAAATGGGGAAAAAAGCACTAAAAAGGGGAAAAAAAGCATCAAAAAAGGGCAGAGAGGGGAGAAAAGGGAACCCAAAGAAGGGTAAAATGGGGAAAAATGGGGAAAAAGGGCAAAAATGGGGAAAAAAGGGAAAAAAGGGGGGAAAAAGAGGGCAAAAATGGAGAAAAAGAGTCAAAAAGGGGAAAAAGGAGAAAAAAGGGGCAAAAATGGGCAGAAAGGGGAGAAAAAGGAACCCAAAGGAGGGCAAAATGGGCAAAAATGGGGAAAAAGGGGCAAAAATGGGGAAAAATGGGGAAAAAAGAAAAAATGAGTGAAAATGGGCAAAAAAAAAAGGAAAGAAAGGGGGAAAAAGGGAAAAAAAAGGATAAAAGGGCAAAAATGGGCACAAAGGAGGGCAAAAAGGGAAAAAATGGGAGAAAAAGGGGCAAAAATGGGGAAAAAGGGGAAAATGGGAAGAAAAAGAAGAAAAAATGAGGGAAAATGGGCAAAAAGGGGGAAAAAAAAGAGTAAAATGGAAAAATGGGCAAAAATGGGGAAAAAAGAAGAAAAAATGAGGGAAAATAGGCAAGAAAGGGGAAAAAAGGACAAAATGGGCAAAAAAGGGGGAGAAAGGGAAAAAATGGGAAAAAATGGGAAGAAAAAGGAGAAAAAAAGAGTGAAAATGGGAAAAAAAGGGGAAAAGGGGGGAAAAAGGGGAAAAGGGGGGGAAAAGGGGAAAAAAGGGGAAAAAGGGGAAAAAAAGGGAAAAAGGGGGAAAAAGGGGGAAAAAGGGGAAAAAAGGGGAAAAAGACTCAAAAGGAAGGAAAAAAGATGGCCAAAGTGGGCAAAAATGGGTGAAATTGGGCAAAAATGGGGGGAAAAGGGCAAAAATGGACAAAGAGTCAAAAAGGGGCAAAAAGATGCCAAAAATGGGGGAAAAGGCACCAAAAAGGGCAAAGAGGGGAGAAAAAGGAACCCAAAGGAGGGCAAAATGGGGAAAAAGGGGGAAAAAAGGGGTAAAACTGGGGAAAAATGGCAAAAATGGGAAGAAAAAGGAGAAAAAATGAGTGAAAATGGGGGAAAAGGGAGAAAAAGGGGCAAAAAATGGGGTTAAAAGGGCAAAAATGGGAAGAAAAAGAAGAAAAAATGAGGGAAAATGGGCAAAAAGGGGAAAAAAAGGGGAAAATGGGGAAAAAGGGGCAAAAAATGGGGATAAAAGGGCAAAAATGGGAAGAAAAAGAAGAAAAAATGAGGGAAAATGGGCAAAAAAGGGGGAAAAAAGGGGGAAAAAGGGGAAAAGGGGGGAAAAGAGGGGGGAAAAGGGGAGAACCTCAAACCACCTCGAGGAGGTTCCTGAGGACCTCAAACCTTCTCAAAGTAGGGTTGAAGCTCCTCAAAGAGGTTCTTGAAGACCTCAAACCACCACAAAGAGGTTCTTGAGGACCTCAAACCACCTCAAGGAGGTCCTGAAGAACCTCAAAGAGGTCCTGGAGAACCTCAAAGAGGTCTTGAAGAACCTCAAACCACCTCGAGGAGGTTCTTGAGGACCTGAAACCTTCTCAAAGTGGAGTTGAAGGACCTCAAAGAGGTCCTGAAGAACCTCAAAGAGGTCTTGAAGAACCTCAAAGAGGTCCTGGAGAACCTCAAACCACCACAAAGCGGTTCTTGAGGACCTCAAACCTTCTCAAAGTGGGGTTGAAGCTCCTCAAAGAGGTTCTTGAGGACCTCAAACCACCTCAAGGAGGTCCTGAAGAACCTCAAAGAGGTCTTGAAGAACCTCAAAGAGGTCCTGAAGAACCTCAAACCACCTCGAGGAGGTTCTTGAGGACCTCAAACAGTTCCTGGAGAACCTCAAAGAGATCCTGGAGAACCTCAAACCACCACAAAGAGGTTCTTGAGGACCTCAAACCACCACAAAGAGGTCCTGAAGAACCTCAAAACTTCTCAAGGAGGTCTTGAAGAACCTCAAAGAGGTCCTGAAGAACCTCAAAGAGGTCCTGAAGAACCTCAAAGAGGTCCTGAAGAACCTCAAAGAGGTCCTGGAGAACATCAAACCACCACAAAGAGGTTCTTGAGGACCTCAAAGAGGTTCTTGAAGACCTCAAACCACCTCAAGGAGGTCCTGAAGAACCTCAAAGAGGTCCTGGAGAACCTCAAAGAGATCCTGGAGAACCTCAAACCACCACAAAGAGGTTCTTGAGGACCTCAAACCACCTCAAGGATGTCCTGAAGAACCTCAAAGAGGTCCTGGAGAACCTCAAAGAGGTCCTGGAGAACCTCAAAGAGGTCCTGGAGAACCTCAAACCACCTCGAGGAGGTTCTTGAGGACCTCAAACCACCACAAAGAGGTCCTGAAGAACCTCAAAACTTCTCAAGGAGGTCTTGAAGAACCTCAAACCACCACAAAGAGGTTCTTGAGGACCTCAAACCACCTCAAAGAGGTCCTGAAGAACCTCAAAGGGGTTCTGGAGAACCTCAAACCTCCTCAAAGAGGTTCTTGAGGACCTCAAACCTCCTCAAGGATGTCCTGGAGAACCTCAAAGAGGTCTTGAAGAACCTCAAAGAGGTCCTGGGAAACCTCAAACCACCTCGAGGAGGTTCTTGAGGACCTCAAACCACCTCAAAGAGGTCCTGGAGAACCTCAAAGAGGTCCTGGAGAACCTCAAACCACCTCAAGGAGGTTCTTGAGGACCTCAAACCACCTCAAGGAGGTCCTGAAGAACCTCAAAGAGGTCCTGAAGAACCTCAAACCACCTCGAGGAGGTTCTTGAGGACCTCAAACCACCTCAAAGCGGTTCTTGAGGACCTCAAACCTTCTCAAAGTGGGGTTGAAGCTCCTCAAAGAGGTTCTTGAGGACCTCAAACCACCTCAAGGAGGTCCTGGAGAACCTCAAAGAGGTCTTGAAGAACCTCAAACCACCTCGAGGAGGTTCTTGAGGACCTCAAACCACCTCAAAGAGGTTCTTGAGGACCTCAAACCACCACAAGGAGGTCCTGAAGAACCTCAAAGAGGTCTTGAAGAACCTCAAAGAGGTCCTGGAGAACCTCAAACCACCTCAAAGAGGTTCTTGAGGACCTCAAACCTCCTCAAGGAGGTCCTGAAGAACCTCAAAGAGGTCTTGAAGAACCTCAAAGAGGTCCTGGAGAACCTCAAACCACCACAAAGAGGTTCTTGAGGACCTCAAACCACCTCAAGGAGGTCCTGAAGAACCTCAAAGAGGTCCTGAAGAACCTCAAACCACCTCGAGGAGGTTCTTGAAGACCTCAAACCACCACAAAGCGGTTCTTGAAGACCTCAAACCTTCTCAAAGTGGGGTTGAAGCTCCTCAAAGAGGTTCTTGAGGACCTCAAACCACCTCAAGGAGGTCCTGGAGAACCTCAAAGAGGTCCTGGAGAACCTCAAACCACCTCGAGGAGGTTCTTGAGGACCTCAAACCACCTCAAGGAGGTCTTGAAGAGCCTCAAAGAGGTCCTGGAGAACCTCAAAGAGGTCTTGAAGAACCTCAAACCACCTCGAGGAGGTTCTTGAGGACCTCCAAGCTCCTCAAGGAGGTTCTGAAGAACCTCAAGGAGGTCTTGAAGAACCTCAAAGGGGTCCTGGAGAACCTCAAACCTCCTCAAAGAGGTTCTTGAGGACCTCAAACCTCCTCAAGGAGGTCCTGGAGAACCTCAAAGAGGTCCTGAAGAACCTCAAAGAGGTCTTGAAGAACCTCAAAGGGGTCCTGGAGAACCTCAAACCTCCTCAAAGAGGTTCTTGAGGACCTCAAACCTCCTCAAGGAGGTCCTGGAGAACCTCAAAGAGGTCCTGAAGAACCTCAAAGAGGTCTTGAAGAACCTCAAAGGGGTCCTGGAGAACCTCAAACCTCCTCAAAGAGGTTCTTGAGGACCTCAAACCTCCTCAAAGAGGTCCTGGAGAACCTCAAACCACCACAAAGAGGTTGAGGAGGACCTCAAACCACCTCAAGGAGGTCCTGAAGAACCTCAAAGAGGTCCTGGAGAACCTCAAACCACCTCGAGGAGGTTCTTGAGGACCTCAAACCTTCTCAAAGTGGGGTTGAAGCTCCTCAAAGAGGTCCTGAAGAACCTCAAAGGTGTCCTGGAGAACCTCAAACCACCACAAAGAGGTTCTTGAGGACCTCAAACCACCACAAAGAGGTTCTTGAGGACCTCAAACCACCACAAAGAGGTTCTTGAGGACCTCAAACCACCACAAAGAGGTTCTTGAGGACCTCAAACCACCTCGAGGAGGTCCTGAAGAACCTCAAACCACCAGAAAGAGGTTCTTAAGGACCTGAAACCTTCTCAAAGTGGGGTTGAAGCTCCTCAAAGAGGTTCTTGAAGACCTCAAACCATCTCAAGGAGGTCTTGAAGAGCCTCAAAGAGGTCCTGGAGAACCTCAAAGAGGTCTTGAAGAACCTCAAAGAGGTCCTGGAGAACCTCAAACCACCTTGAGGAGGTTCTTGAGGACCTCTAAGCTCTTGGAGGAGGTCTTGGAGCACCTCAAATGACCTCGAGGATGTTCTTGAGGACCTCAAACCACCACAAAGAGGTCCTGAAGAACCTCAAAGAGGTCTTGAAGAACCTCAAAGGGGTCCTGGAGAACCTCAAACCACCTCAAAGAGGTTCTTGAGGACCTCAAACCACCTCAAGGAGGTCCTGAAGAACCTCAAAGAGGTCCTGAAGAACCTCAAAGAGGTCCTGGAGAACCTCAAACCACCTCGAGGAGGTTCTTGAGGACCTCAAACCACCACAAAGCGGTTCTTGAGGACCTCAAACCTTCTCAAAGTGGGGTTGAAGCTCCTCAAAGAGGTTCTTGAAGACCTCAAACCATCTCAAGGAGGTCTTGAAGAGCCTCAAAGAGGTCCTGGAGAACCTCAAAGAGGTCTTGAAGAACCTCAAAGAGGTCCTGGAGAACCTCAAACCACCTTGAGGAGGTTCTTGAGGACCTCTAAGCTCTTGGAGGAGGTCTTGGAGCACCTCAAATGACCTCAAGGATGTTCTTGAGGACCTCAAACCACCACAAAGAGGTCCTGAAGAACCTCAAAGAGGTCTTGAAGAACCTCAAAGGGGTCCTGGAGAACCTCAAACCACCTCAAAGAGGTTCTTGAGGACCTCAAACCACCTCAAGGAGGTCCTGAAGAACCTCAAAGAGGTCCTGAAGAACCTCAAAGAGGTCCTGGAGAACCTCAAACCACCTCGAGGAGGTTCTTGAGGACCTCAAACCACCTCAAAGTGGGGTTGAAGCTCCTCAAAGAGGTCCTTGAAGACCTCAAACCATCTCGAGGAGGTTCTTGAGGACCTCAAACCTCCTCAAGGAGGTCCTGGAGAACCTCAAAGAGGTCCTGAAGAACCTCAAAGAGGTCCTGGAGAACCTCAAACCACCTCGAGGAGGTTCTTGAGGACCTCAAACGACCTCAAAGTGGGGTTGAAGCTCCTCAAAGAGGTCCTGGAGAACCTCAAAGGTGTCCTGGAGAACCTCAAACCACCACAAAGAGGTTCTTGACGACCTCAAACCACCTCAAGGAGGTCCTGAAGAACCTCAAAGAGGTCCTGGAGAACTTCAAAGAGGTCCTGAAGAACCTCAAACCACCTCGAGGAGGTTCTTGAGGACCTCAAACCACCACAAAGAGGTCCTGAAGAACCTCAAAACTTCTCAAGGAGGTCCTGGAGAACCTCAAAGAGGTCCTGAAGAACCTCAAAGAGGTCCTGAAGAACCTCAAACCACCACAAAGAGGTTCTTGAGGACCTCAAACCTTCTCAAAGTGGGGTTGAAGCTCCTCAAAGAGGTTCTTGAGGACCTCAAACCACCTCAAGGAGGTCCTGGAGAACCTCAAAGAGGTCCTGAAGAACCTCAAACCACCTCGAGGAGGTTCTTGAGGACCTCAAACCACCACAAAGCGGTTCTTGAGGACCTCAAACCACCTCAAGGAGGTCTTGAAGAGCCTCAAAGAGGTCCTGGAGAACCTCAAACCACCACAAAGAGGTTCTTGAGGACCTCAAACCACCTCAAAGAGGTCCTGAAGAACCTCAAAGGGGTTCTGGAGAACCTCAAACCTCCTCAAAGAGGTTCTTGAGGACCTCAAACCTCCTCAAGGATGTCCTGGAGAACCTCAAAGAGGTCCTGGAGAACCTCAAAGAGATCCTGGAGAACCTCAAACCACCACAAAGAGGTTCTTGAGGACCTCAAACCTTCTCAAAGTGGGGTTGAAGCTCCTCAAAGAGGTTCTTGAGGACCTCAAACCCACCCGTCGGCGCCGTCCAAGCGCTGCTCGGCCGCGATCGCCTTCTCGTCCGGTCGCCCCACCTTGTCCAGGAAGCAGAGGGCGGGGTCGGCCCTCATCGTGTTGTACTTCTCGTAGCCTGGGGTGGCCCAAGAGGAGGAGAAGACCTCAGGGAGGACCTCTTGGGGGTCACCTTTCACCCCAGAGGAGGTGGAGGTGGAGGAGGTCCCATCCCACCCCCTTTTTACCGTGTTTGAAGACCCCGATCAGGAGGGATTTGTCGGCCTCCGCGTCCCACCAGGAGGTCGGGACCTCGGCCGCGTCCACGGTGGGGAACCAGATGTCCACGTCGCTGTGAGGGGGGGGAAGGAGGAGAAAGGAGAGGGGTTGGAGGAGCTCCAAGAGGTCCTGGAGGGCATCAAAGGACCTCAAAGTGGGGTTGGAGGACCTCAAGGAACCTCAAAGAGGGGTTGGAGGACCTCAAGGTGGGGCTGGAGGACATCAAAGTGGGGTTGGAGGACCTAAAGTGGGGTTGGAGGAGCTCCAAGAGGTCTTGGAGGACCTCAAGGGACCTCAAAGTGGGGTTGGAGGAGCTCAAAGAGGGGTTGGAGGAGCTCAAAGTGGGGCTGAAGGACCTCAAAGTGGAGTTGGAGGACCTAAAGTGGGGTTGGAGGACCTCAAAGAGGTCCTGGAGGACCTCAAAGGACCTCAATGTGGGGCTGGAGGACCTCAAAGGACCTCAAAGAGGGGTTGGAGGAGCTCCAAGAGGTCCTGGAGGACCTCAAAGGACCTCAAAGTGGGGCTGGAGGACCTCAAAGGACCTCAAAGAGGGGTTGGAGAACCTCAAAGAGGTCCTGGAGAACCTCAAACCAACATAAAGTGGGGCTGGAGGACCTCAAAGTGGGGTTGGAGGAGCTCCAAGAGGTCTTGAAGGACCTCAAAGGACCTCAAAGAGGGGTTGGAGGAGCTCAAGGTGGGGCTGGAGAACATCAAAGTGGGGTTGGAGGGCATCAAAGAGGGGTTGGAGGGCATCAAAAGACCTCAAAGTGGGGTTGGAGGAGCTCCAAGAGGTCCTGGAGGGCATCAAAGGACCTCAAAGTGGGGCTGGAGGACCTCAAAAAACCTCAAAGAGGGGTTGGAGAACCTCAAAGTGGGGCTGAAGGACCTCAAAGTGGGGTTGGAGGACCTAAAGTGGGGTTGGAGGACCTCGAAGAGGTCCCTGGAGGACCTCAAACCAACATAAAGTGGGGTTGGAGGAGCTCAAAGTGGGGCTGGAGGACCTCAAAGGCCCTCAATGTGGGGCTGGAGGAGCTCCAAGAGGTCTTGGAGGACATCAAAGAGGGGCTGAAGGACCTAAATTAGGGCTGAAGGACCTCAAAGTGGTTCTGGAGAACCTCAAAGAACCTCAAAGAGGGGTTGGAGGAGCTCAAAGAGGTCCTGGAGGGCATCAAAGGACCTCAAAGTGGGGTTGGAGAACCTCAAAGAGGTCCTGGAGGACCTCAAACCAACATAAAGTGGGGTTGGAGGAGCTCAAAGGACCTCAAAGTGACGTTGGAGGACCTCAAAGAGGTCCTGGAGGACCTCAAAGGACCTCAAAGTGGGGCTGGAGGAGCTCCAAGAGGTCCTGGAGGAGCTCAAAGGACCTCAAAGTGGGGTTGGAGGGCCTCAAGGTGGGGCTGGAGGAGCTCAAAGAGGTCTTGGAGGACCTCAAGGAACCTCAAAGTGGGGTTGGAGGAGCTCCAAGAGGTCTTGGAGGGCATCAAACCAACATAAAGTGGGGTTGGAGGAGCTCAAGTGGGGTTGGAGGAGCTCAAAGTGGGGCTGGAGGACCTCAAAGAGGTCCTGGAGGGCATCAAAGGACCTCAAAGTGGGGTTGGAGGAGCTCCAAGAGGTCTTGGAGGGCATCAAAGGACCTCAAAGTGGGGTTGGAGGACCTCAAGGAACCTCAAAGAGGGGTTGGAGGAGCTCCAAGAGGTCCTGGAGGACCTCAAAGGACCTCAATGTGGGGCTGGAGGACCTCATAGGACCTCAAAGAGGGGTTGGAGAACCTCAAAGAGGTCCTGGAGGACCTCAAACCAACATAAAGTGGGGTTGGAGGAGCTCAAAGGACCTCAAAGTGGGGTTGGAGGAGCTCCAAGAGGTCTTGGAGGGCATCAAAGGACCTCAAAGTGGGGTTGGAGGACCTAAAGTGGGGTTGGAGGACCTCAAAGAGGTCCTGGAGGAGCTCAAAGGACCTCAAAGTGGGGTTGGAGGGCCTCAAGGTGGGGCTGGAGGAGCTCAAAGAGGTCTTGGAGGACCTCAAGGAACCTCAAAGTGGGGTTGGAGGAGCTCCAAGAGGTCTTGGAGGGCATCAAAAGACCTCAAAGTGGGGCTGGAGGACCTCAAGGTGGTCCTAGAGAACCTCAAACCAACATAAAGTGGGGTTGGAGGAGCTCAAAGTGGGGCTGGAGGAGCTCAAAGGACCTCAAAGTGGGGTTGGAGGAGCTCCAAGAGGTCTTGGAGGACATCAAAGAGGGGCTGAAGGACCTAAATTAGGGCTGAAGGACCTCAAAGTGGTTCTGGAGAACCTCAAAGAACCTCAAAGAGGGGTTGGAGGAGCTCAAAGAGGTCCTGGAGGGCATCAAAGGACCTCAAAGTGGGGTTGGAGAACCTCAAAGAGGTCCTGGAGGACCTCAAACCAACATAAAGTGGGGTTGGAGGAGCTCAAAGGACCTCAAAGTGACGTTGGAGGACCTCAAAGAGGTCCTGGAGGACCTCAAAGGACCTCAAAGTGGGGCTGGAGGAGCTCCAAGAGGTCCTGGAGGAGCTCAAAGGACCTCAAAGTGGGGTTGGAGGACCTAAAGTGGGGTTGGAGGACCTCAAAGAGGTCCTGGAGGAGCTCAAAGGACCTCAAAGTGGGGTTGGAGGGCCTCAAGGTGGGGCTGGAGGAGCTCAAAGAGGTCTTGGAGGACCTCAAGGAACCTCAAAGTGGGGCTGGAGGAGCTCCAAGAGGTCCTGGAGGACCTCAAACCAACATAAAGTGGGGTTGGAGGAGCTCAAGTGGGGCTGGAGGACCTCAAAGAGGTCCTGGAGGGCATCAAAGGACCTCAAAGTGGGGTTGGAGGAGCTCCAAGAGGTCTTGGAGGGCATCAAAGGACCTCAAAGTGGGGTTGGAGGACCTCAAGGAACCTCAATGTGGGGTTGGAGGAGCTCAAAGAGGGGTTGGAGGAGCTCCAAGAGGTCTTGGAGGACCTCAAAGGACCTCAAAGTGGGGTTGGAGGACCTCAAAGAGGTCCTGGAGGACCTCAAAGAGGGGTTGGAGGAGCTCAAAGTGGGGCTGGAGAACATCAAAGAGGTCCTGGAGAACCTCAAACCAACATAAAGTGGGGCTGAAGGACCTCAAAGTGGGGTTGGAGAACCTAAAGTGGGGTTGGAGGAGCTCCAAGAGGTCTTGGAGGGCATCAAAGGACCTCGAAGAGGGGTTGGAGGAGCTCCAAGAGGTTCTGGAGAACCTGAAACCAACCTAAAGTGGGGTTGGAGAACCTCAAAGAACCTCAAAGAGGTCCTGGAGGACCTCAAGGTGGGGCTGGAGAACCCCAAGGAGCCCTCGAAGGTCCTCAAGGTCTGGAGAAGCTCGAGGAGCCCCTGGAGAAGGTTCTGGAGAAGCTCGAGGAGCCCCTGGAGAAGGTCCCCCTGGACTCACCTGGCCATGGCCCCCGCCAGGACCTTCTGGGCTTGGTCACCGATGACCTCCTGGCGCAGGAAGTGGAGCAGCCGGACCCGGAGGAGGACCCTGCGGCGACAGCGACGCGGGAGGTCCAGGGCCTCACCAGGACCTCCAGGAGGAGCTCCAGGAGGACCTCAGAGACCTCCAGGAGCTCCAGGAAGACCTCAAAGAGCTCCAGGAGGACCTCAAAGGCTTCCAAGAGCTCCAGGAGGACCTCAAAGAGCTCCAAAAGGACCTCCAGGAGGACCTCAGAGACCTCCAGGAGCTCCAAGAAGATCTCCAAGAGCTCCAGGAGGACCTCAAGGACCCCCAAGAAGATCTCAAAGAGCTCCAAGAGGATCTTCAAGACCTCCAAGAGCTCCAGGAGGACCTCAAAGACCCCCAAGAAGATCTCAAAGAGCTCCAGGAGCTCCAGGAGAACCTCAAAGAGCTCCAAGAAGATCTTCAAGACCTCCAGGAGCTTCTCAAAGACCTCCAAGAGCTCCAGAAGGACCTCCAAGAGGATCTCAAAGCCCTCCAGGAGCTCCAAGAGGTTCTCAAAGACCCCCAAGAAGATCTCAAAGAGCTCCAAGAGCTCCTGCAGAACCTCCAAGAGCTCCAAAAGGACCTCCAAGAGCTCCTGGAAGACCTCAAAGCCCTCCAAGAGGATCTCAAAGACCTCCAGGAGCTCCAGGAGGACCTCAAAGAGCTCCAAGACCTCCAGAAGGACCTCAGAGAGGATCTCAAAGCTCTCCAGGAGCTCCAAGAGGATCTCAAAGAGCTCCAAGAAGATCTCAAGGACCTCCAGGAGCTCCAGGAGGACCTCAAAGAGCTCCAAGACCTCCAGAAGGACCTCCAAGAGGATCTCAAAGGCCTCCAAGAAGATCTCAAGGACCTCCAGGAGGTTCTCAAAGAGCTCCAGGAGCTCCAGGAGAACCTCAAAGAGCTCCAAGAAGCCCTGGAGGAGCTCCTGGAGGACCTCAAAGACCTCCAAGTGGATCTCAAAGACCTCCAGGAGCTCCAAGAGGCCCTCCAAGAGCTCCTGGAGAACCTCAAAGAGCTCCAAAAGGACCTCCAAGAGCTCCTGGAGGACCTCAAAGACCCCCAAGAAGATCTCAAAGACCTCCAGGAGCTCCAGGAGGACCTCAAAGAAGATCTCAAAGATCTCAAAGACCTTCAGGAGGTTCTCAAAGAGCTCCAGGAGGACCTCAAAGCCCTCCAAGAAGATCTTGAGGAGCTCCTGGAGGACCTCAGAGACCCCCAAGAAGATCTCAAAGACCTCCAGGAGGTTCTCAAAGAGCTCCAGGAGGACCTCAAAGACCTCCAAGAAGATCTCAAGGACCTCCAGGAGGTTCTGAAAGAGCTCCAGGAGCTCCTGGAGGACCTCAAAGCCCTCCAAGAGGATCTCAAAGCCCTTCAGGAGCTCCAAGAGGTTCTCAAAGACCTCCAAGAAGATCTCAAAGAGCTCCAAGAGCTCCTGGAGGCCCTCAAAGAGCTCCAAAAGGACCTCAAAGAGCTCCTGGAGGACCTCAAAGAGCTCCAAGAGCTCCAGAAGGACCTCCAAGAGGATCTCAAAGCCCTCCAGGAGCTCCAAGAGGTTCTCAAAGACCTCCAAGAGGATCTCAAAGAGCTCCAGGAGCTCCAGGAGGACCTCAAAGAAGATCTCAAAGATCTCAAAGACCTCCAGGAGGACCTCAAAGCCCTCCAAGAAGCCCTGGAGGAGCTCCTGGAGGACCTCAAAGACCTCCAAGAGCTCCAGGAGAACCTCAAAGAGCTCCAAAAGGACCTCCAGGAGGACCTCAGAGACGTCCAGGAGCTCCTGGAGAACCTCAAAGAGGTCAAAGAAGTCCTGGAGAACCTCCAAGAGCTCCAAAAGGACCTCCAAGAGCTCCAGGAGGACCTCAAAGAGCTCCAGGAGGACCTCAAAGACCCCCAAGAAGATCTCAAAGAGCTCCAAGAGCTCCTGGAGGACCTCAAAGAGCTCCAAAAGAACCTCAAAGAGGATCTCAAACATCTCAAAGACCTCCAGGAGGTTCTGAAAGAGCTCCAGGAGCTCCAGGAGGACCTCAAAGAGCTCCAAGAGGATCTCAAAGCCCTCCAGGAGCTCCAAGAGGTTCTCAAAGAGCTCCAAGAAGATCTCAAAGAGCTCCAGGAGGTTCTCAAAGAGCTCCAGGAGCTCCAGGAGAACCTCAAAGAGCTCCAAAAGGACCTCCAGGAGGACCTCAGAGACCTCCAGGAGCTCCAAGAAGATCTCCAAGAGCTCCAGGAGGACCTCAAGAACCTCCAAGAGGATCTCAAAGAGCTCCAAGAGGATCTTCAAGACCTCCAGGAGCTCCTGGAGGACCTCAAAGAGCTCCAAAAGGACCTCCAGGAGGACCTCAGAGACCTCCAGGAGCTCCTGGAGAACCTCCAAGAGCTCCAGGAGGACCTCAAGGACCTCCAAGAGGATCTCAAAGAGCTCCAAGAGGATCTTCAAGACCTCCAAGAGCTCCTGGAGGACCTCAAAGACCCCCAAGAAGATCTCAAAGACTTCCAGGAGCTCCAGGAGGACCTCAAAGAAGATCTCAAAGATCTCAAAGACCTCCAGAAGGACCTCCAAGAGGATCTCAAAGGCCTCCAAGAAGATCTCAAGGACCTCCAGGAGCTCCAGGAGGTTCTCAGAGACTCCCAAGAAGATCTCAAAGACCTCCAGGAGGTTCTCAAAGAGCTCCAGGAGCTCCAGGAGGACCTCAAAGAGCTCCAAAAGGACCTCCAGGAGCTCCAGGAGGACCTCAAAGCCCTCCAAGAAGCCCTGGAGGAGCTCCAGGAGGTCCTGGAGGAGCCCCAAGGCCACCAGGAGGACCTGGGCAGGACCTACTTGTTGCTGTGGTGCTTGAGGTGCCTCTTGTAGCCCTCGTCCTGGAAGAGGCTCTCGGGGTCCAAGCGGTGGCTCCACTCGGCCTTGGGGACCTCCGAGGAGCTCTGGACCTTCCCCTTCTTCCCCTTCCGGCCACGGGGGACGGGCGCCGAGAGACCTGGGGGGGGAGGGGACAACGGGGACCTCAGGAGCTCCAGGAGGGACCTCAGGAGCTCCAGAAGACCTTGAGGAGCTCCAGGAGCTCCCAAAGGTCCCTCAGAAGCTCCTGAGGAGCTCCAGAAGCTCTTGAGGAGCTCCAAAAGGTCCTTCAGAACCTCTTGAGAAGGTCCAAGAGGTCCCTGAAGAGCTCCAGAAGACCTTGAGGAGCTCCAAAAGGTCCTTCAGAACCTCTTGAGAAGGTCCAGGAGGTCCCTCAGGAGCTCCAGAAGCTCTTGAGGAGCTCCAGAAGCTCTTGAGGAGCTCCAAAAGGGCCCTCAGAACCTCTTGAGAAGGTCCAAGAGGTCCCTGAGGAGCTCCAGAACCTCCTGAGGAGCTCCAGAAGATCTTGAGAAGCTCCAAAAGGGCCCTCAGAACCTCTTGAGAAGCTCCAGAAGCTCCTGAGGAGCTCCAAGAGGTCCCTGAGAACCTCCCGAGAAGCTCCAGAGGATCTTGAGGAGCTCCAAGAGGTCCCTGAGGAGCTCCAGAACCTCTCGATAAGCTCCAAGAGGTCCCTCAGAACCTCTTGAGAAGCTCCAGGAGCTCCCAAAGGTCCCTCAGAAGCTCCTGAGGAGCTCCAGAACCTCCCGGGGAGCTCCAAGAGGTCCCTGAGGAGCTCCAAGAGGTCCCTGAGAAGCTCCAGAACCTCCTGAGGAGCTCCAGGAGGTCCCGAGGAGCTCCAAAAGGTCCCTCAGAAGGTCCCGAGGAGCTCCAAGAGGTCCCTCAGAAGCTCCTGAGGAGCTCCAGAAGCTCCAAAAGGTCCCTCAGAACCTCCTGAGAAGCTCCAGAAGCTCCTGAGAAGCTCCCAAAGGTCCCTGAGGAGCTCCAGAAGCTCTAGAGAAGCTCCTGAGAAGCTCCAAGAGGTCCCCGAGGAGCTCCAAGAGGTCCCTGAGGAGCTCCAAAAAGTCCCTCAGAAGCTCCTGAGGAGCTCCAGAACCTCCCGAGAAGCTCCAGAAGATCCTGAGAAGCTCCAAAAGGTCCCTCAGAACCTCTTGAGAAGTTCCAGGAGCTCCCAAAGGTCCCTCAGAAGCTCCTGAGGAGCTCCAGAACCTCCCAAGGAGCTCCAAGAGGTCCCTGAGGAGCTCCAGAAGCTCCTGAGAAGCTGCAAAAGGTCCCTCAGAACCTCTTGAGAAGCACCAGGAGCTCCCAAAGGTCCCTCAGAAGCTCCTGAGAAGCTCCAGAAGATCTTGAGGAGCTCCAGAAGCTCCTGAGAAGCTCCAAAAGGTCCCTCAGAACCTCTTGAGAAGCTCCAGAAGATCTTGAGGAGCTCCAGAAGGTCCTTCAGAACCTCTTGAGAAGGTCCAAGAGGTCCCTGAGGAGCTCCAGAAGCTCTTGAGGAGCTCCAGAAGATCTTGAGAAGCTCCAAAAGGGCCCTCAGAACCTCTTGAGAAGCTCCAGGAGCTCCCAAAGGTCCCTCAGAAGCTCCTGAGGAGCTCCAGAAGCTCTTGAGGAGCTCCAGAAGATCTTGAGGAGCTCCAAAAGGGCCCTCAGAACCTCTTGAGAAGGTCCAGGAGGGACCTCAGGAGCTCCAGAAGATCTTGAGAAGCTCCAAAAGGACCCTCAGAAGCTCCTGAGGAGCTCCAAAAAGTCCCTCAGAACCTCTTGAGAAGCTCCAGGAGCTCCCAAAGGTCCCTCAGAACCTCCTGAGGAGCTCCAGAAGCTCTTGAGGAGCTCCAAGAGGTCCTTCAGAACCTCTTGAGAAGGTCCAGGAGGTCCCTGAGGAGCTCCAGAAGACCTTGAGGAGCTCCAAAAGGTCCTTCAGAACCTCTTGAGAAGGTCCAGGAGGTCCCTCAGGAGCTCCAGAAGATCTTGAGGAGCTCCAGAAGCTCTTGAGGAGCTCCAAAAGGGCCCTCAGAACCTCTTGAGAAGGTCCAAGAGGGACCTGAGGAGCTCCAAAAGGACCCTCAGAAGCTCCTGAGGAGCTCCAAAAAGTCCCTCAGAACCTCTTGAGAAGCTCCAGGAGCTCCCAAAGGTCCCTCAGAAGCTCCTGAGGAGCTCCAGAAGCTCTTGAGGAGCTCCAGAAGATCTTGAGGAGCTCCAAAAGGGCCCTCAGAACCTCTTGAGAAGGTCCAGGAGGGACCTCAGGAGCTCCAGAACCTCTTGAGGAGCTCCAGAAGACCTTGAGGAGCTCCAAAAGGGCCCTCAGAACCTCTTGAGGAGCTCCAGAAGCTCTTGAGGAGCTCCAGGAGGGACCTCAGGAGCTCCAGAAGCTCTTGAGGAGCTCCAAAAGGTCCTTCAGAACCTCTTGAGAAGGTCCAGGAGGTCCCTGGGGAGCTCCAGAAGCTCTTGAGGAGCTCCAGAAGCTCTTGAGAAGCTCCAAAAGGTCCTTCAGAACCTCTTGAGAAGGTCCAAGAGGTCCCTGAGGAGCTCCAGAGGCTCTTGAGGAGCTCCCAAAGGTCCTTCAGAACCTCTTGAGGAGCTCCAGAAGGACCCTCAGAACCTCCTGAGGAGCTCCAGAAGACCTTGAGGAGCTCCAGAAGGTCCTTCAGAACCTCTTGAGGAGCTCCAGAAGCTCTTGAGGAGCTCTCAGGACATCTTGAGAAGCTCCAGGAGGTCCCTGAGGAGCTCCAGAAAGTCCCTCAGAAGCTCCTGAGAAGCTCCAAGAGCTCCCAAAGGTCCCTCAGAAGCTCCTGAGGAGCTCCAGAACCTCCCAAGGAGCCCCAGGAGGTCCCGAGGAGCCCCAGGAGGTCCCGAGGAGCCCCAAGAGGTCCCGAGGAGCCCCAGGAGGTCCCCCCTGGTCCCCTCTCCCCCCCAGCCCCGAGGTCCTCACCCGCGTGGCCCTGGAGGAGCTCCTGGGCTCGTCCGTTGTCCCCGGGGCCGATGAGGTCCCAGACGAAGGCGCGGACGGCCTGGTCGCCGCGGTGGTGGAGAAGACAATAGAGGAGGATGGCCCTGCAGAGGGCCTCCACCTCCCCCTCCGACAGCCTCCGCTTCAGCCTCCCCTGGGCAACCATCTCCGGCCACCGGCCCCACCTGGGGGAAGAGGACAACCACGGAGAGGGGACGTGGGATGGGGTCCCACCACCCCCAGGGGGCCAAAAGCACCTGGGAACACCTCCTGGAGGCCACCAGGGAGGTCCTGGAGAACCTTCTGGAGGTTCCTCCATGGAGAACCTGGTCCTGGAGGTCCTTCCCCACCAGGAACCTCCTCCTGGAGGCCCCAACGGAGGTCCTGGAGAACCTTCTGGAGGTTCCTCCATGGAAAAGGAGGTCTTGGACCTCTTTCTCCACCAGGAACCTCCTCCTGGAGGCCCCAAGGAAGGACCTGGAGAACCTTCTGGAGGTTCCACCATGAAGAACCTGGTCCTGGAGCTCCTTCTCCACCAGGAACCTCCTCCTGGAGGCCTCAAGGAGAACCTTCTGGAGGTTCCTCCATGGAAAAGGAGGTCTTGGACCTCTTTCTCCCCCAAGAACGTCCTCCTGGAGGCCCCAAGTGAGGTCCTGGAGAACCTTCTGGAGGTTCCTCCATGGAAAAGGGGGTCTTGGACCTCTTTCTCCCCCAGGAACCTCCTCCTGGAGGCCCCAAGGGAGGACCTGGAGAACCTTCTGGAGGTTCCACCATGGAGAACCTGGTCCTGGAGGTCCTTCTCCACCAGGAACCTCCTCCTGGAGGCCACCAGGAAGGACCTGGAGAACCTTCTGGAGGTTTCACCATGGAGAACCTGGTCTTGGAGCTCCTTCCCCACCAGGAACCTCCTCCTGGAGGCCTCAAGGAAGGACCTGGAGAACCTTCTGGAGGTTCCTCCATGGAAAAGGGGGTCTTGGACCTCTTTGTCCACCAGGAACCTCCTCCTGGAGGCCTCAAGGAAGGACCTGGAGAACCTTCTGGAGGTTCCTCCATGGAAAAGGGGGTCTTGGACCTCTTTGTCCACCAGGAACCTCCTCCTGGAGGCCCCAAGGGAGGTCCTGCAGAACCTTCTGGAGGTTCCACCATGGAGAACCTGGTCCTGGAGGTCCTTCCCCACCAGGAACCTCCTCCTGGAGGCCCTAAGGAAGGACCTCAAGAACCTTCTGGAGGTTCCTCCATGGAAAAGAAGGTTCTGGACCTCTTTCTCCCCCAGGAACCTCCTCCTGGAGGCCTCAAGGAAGGACCTGGAGAACCTTCTGGAGGTTCCTCCATGGAGAACCTGGTCCTGGACCTCTTTGTCCACCAGGAACCTCCTCCTGGAGGCCCCAAGGGAGGTCCTGGAGAACCTTCTGGAGGTTCCACCATGGAGAATCTGGTCCTGGAGGTCCTTCTCCACCAGGAACCTCCTCCTGGAGGCCCCAAGGGAGGTCCTGAAGAATCTCCTGGAGGTTCCTCCATGGAGAACCAGGTCCTGGAGCTCCTTCTCCACCAGGAACCTCCTCCTGGAGGCCTCAAGGAGAACCTTCTGGAGGTTCCTCCATGGAAAAGGGGCTCTTGGACCTCTTTCTCCACCAAGAACCTCCTCCTGGAGGCCCCAAGGAAGGACCTCAAGAACCTTCTGGAGGTTCCACCATGGAAAAGGAGGTCTTGGACCTCTTTCTCCACCAAGAACCTCCTCCTGGAGGCCCCAAGGGAGGTCCTGGAGAACCTTCTGGAGGTTCCACCATGGAAAAGGAGGTCCTGGACCTCTTTCTCCCCCAGGAACCTCCTCCTGGAGGCCTCAAGGAAGGACCTGGAGAACCTTCTGGAGGTTCCACTGTGGAGAACCTGGTCCTGGACCTCTTTCTCCACCAGGAACCTCCTCCTGGAGGCCCCAAGGAGAACCTTCTGGAGGTTCCTCCATGGAAAAGGAGATCTTGGACCTCTTTCTCCACCAAGAACCTCCTCCTGGAGGCCCCAAGGAAGGACCTGGAGAACCTCCTGGTGGTTCCACCACGGAGAACCTGGTCCTGGAGCTCCTCCTGCCCCTCCCAGAGGTCCCCTGTCCCCTCTCCCGGGTTGTCCTCTCGCTGACCCGAAGACCAGGAGATGTTTCTCCACCCGGAAGCAGTCGCTGCGGCCGAAGCTCTGCTGCTGGAGGTGGTGGTGGTGGTGGTGGTGGTGGTGGTGGTGGTGGCCCTGGTGGTGGTGGTGGTGGCCACGCCTGGCCCTGGGCTTCTCTTCGTCGTCGCTGTCCAGGTCGGAGAAGTCCACGAGGTCGTTGTCGTCGCGGAAGGTGCTGAAGGGCCTCGTCTGCTTCCGCACCCGGGGGTGGTCGATCACCAGGGTGTTCTGGAAACCACCAGAAAGGGGGGGAGAAGAGTGAGGAACCCAACTTGGGGAGGTCCCACCAACCCCAGGACCACCCTTGGACCATCAGGCCTTGAGGAACCTCAACCAGGACCCATCAGGCCTTGAGGAACCTCAACCAGGACCCATCAGGCCTTGAGGAACCTCAACCAGGACCCATCAGACCTTGAGGAACCTCAACCAGGACCCATCAGACCTTGAGGAACCTCAACCAGGACCATCCCAGGACCCATCAGACCTTGAGGAACCTCAACCAGGACCATCCCAGGGGCATCAGGCCTTGAGGAACCTCAACCAGGACCCATCAGGCCTTGAGGAACCTCAACCAGGACCATCCCAGGACCCCCCAGACCTTGAGGAACCTCAACCAGGACCATCCCAGGACCCATCAGACCTTGAGGAACCTCAACCAGGACCATCCCAGGGGCATCAGACCTTGAGGAACCTCAACCAGGACCCATCAGACCTTGAGGATCCTCAACCAGGACCATCCCAGGACCCATCAGACCTTGAGGAACCTCAACCAGGACCATCCCAGGACCATCAGACCTTGAGGAACCTCAACCAGGACCATCCCAGGACCCATCAGACCTTGAGGAACCTCAACCAGGACCATCCCAGGGGCATCAGACCTTGAGGAACCTCAACCAGGACCATCCCAGGACCCATCAGACCTTGAGGAACCTCAACCAGGACCCATCAGGCCTTGAGGAACCTCAACCAGGACCCATCAGACCTTGAGGAACCTCAACCAGGACCATCCCAGGACCATCAGACCTTGAGGAACCTCAACCAGGACCATCCCAGGACCCATCAGACCCTGAGGAACCTCAACCAGGACCATCCCAGGACCCATCAGACCTTGAGGAACCTCAACCAGGACCATCCCAGGACCCATCAGACCTTGAGGAACCTCAACCAGGACCCATCAGACCTTGAGGAACCTCAACCAGGACCATGCCAGGACCCATCAGGCCTTGAGGAACCTCAACCAGGACCATCCCAGGGGCATCAGGCCTTGAGGAACCTCAACCAGGACCATCCCAGGACCATCAGACCTTGAGGAACCTCAACCAGGACCATCCCAGGACCCATCAGACCTTGAGGAACCTCAACCAGGACCCATCAGACCTTGAGGAACCTCAACCAGGACCATGCCAGGACCCATCAGGCCTTGAGGAACCTCAACCAGGACCATCCCAGGGGCATCAGACCTTGAGGAACCTCAACCAGGACCATCCCAGGACCCATCAGGCCTTGAGGAACCTCAACCAGGACCCATCAGACCTTGAGGAACCTCAACCAGGACCATCCCAGGACCCATCAGACCTTGAGGAACCTCAACCAGGACCCATCAGACCTTGAGGAACCTCAACCAGGACCCATCAGGCCTTGAGGAACCTCAACCAGGACCATCCCAGGACCCATCAGGCCTTGAGGAACCTCAACCAGGACCATCCCAGGGGCATCAAACCTTGAGGAACCTCAACCAGGACCATCCCAGGACCCATCAGGCCTTGAGGAACCTCAACCAGGACCATCCCAGGACCCATCAGACCTTGAGGAACCTCAACCAGGACCCATCAGACCTTGAGGAACCTCAACCAGGACCATCCCAGGACCATCAGACCTTGAGGAACCTCAACCAGGACCATCCCAGGGGCATCAGACCTTGAGGAACCTCAACCAGGACCATCCCAGGGGCATCAGACCTTGAGGAACCTCAACCAGGACCATCCCAGGACCCATCAGGCCTTGAGGAACCTCAACCAGGACCATCCCAGGACCCATCAGACCTTGAGGAACCTCAACCAGGACCATCCCAGGGGCATCAGGCCTTGAGGAACCTCAACCAGGACCATCCCAGGACCCATCAGGCCTTGAGGAACCTCAACCAGGACCATCCCAGGGGCATCAGACCTTGAGGAACCTCAACCAGGACCATCCCAGGACCCATCAGGCCTTGAGGAACCTCAACCAGGACCATCCCAGGACCCATCAGGCCTTGAGGAACCTCAACCAGGACCATCCCAGGACCCTCAGACCTTGAGGAACCTCAACCAGGACCATCCCAGGGGCATCAGGCCTTGAGGAACCTCAACCAGGACCATCCCAGGACCCATCAGACCTTGAGGAACCTCAACCAGGACCATCCCAGGACCCATCAGGCCTTGAGGAACCTCAACCAGGACCATCCCAGGACCCATCAGACCTTGAGGAACCTCAACCAGGACCCATCAGACCTTGAGGAACCTCAACCAGGACCATCCCAGGACCCATCAGGCCTTGAGGAACCTCAACCAGGACCATCCCAGGACCCATCAGACCTTGAGGAACCTCAACCAGGACCATCCCAGGACCCATCAGACCTTGAGGAACCTCAACCAGGACCCATCAGGCCTTGAGGAACCTCAACCAGGACCCATCAGGCCTTGAGGAACCTCAACCAGGACCATCCCAGGACCATCAGACCTTGAGGAACCTCAACCAGGACCATCCCAGGACCATCAGACCTTGAGGAACCTCAACCAGGACCATCCCAGGACCCATCAGACCTTGAGGAACCTCAACCAGGACCATCCCAGGACCCATCAGACCTTGAGGAACCTCAACCAGGACCATCCCAGGACCCATCAGACCTTGAGGAACCTCAACCAGGACCATCCCAGGACCCATCAGACCTTGAGGAACCTCAACCAGGACCATCCCAGGACCCATCAGACCTTGAGGAACCTCAACCAGGACCATCCCAGGACCCATCAGACCTTGAGGAACCTCAACCAGGACCATCCCAGGACCCATCAGACCTTGAGGAACCTCAACCAGGACCATCCCAGGACCCCCCAGACCTTGAGGAACCTCAACCAGGACCATCCCAGGACCCATCAGACCTTGAGGAACCTCAACCAGGACCATCCCAGGACCATCAGGCCTTGAGGAACCTCAACCAGGACCATCCCAGGACCCCCCAGGCCTGGAGGACCCCACCCCAGGGAGGTGTCCCCACCCCTGACCTTGCTGTTGAGGAGGTCCAGGTCGAGGTCGGCCTTCTTGGCCCATTTCTGCCAGAAGTTGGGGTCGTCCAGGGCGATGTCCGTGCGGTTCTCGGAGGCCACGAAGCTCGCCTGGGGGAGGAGAAGGGGAGAAGGTGGAGGAGAAGGTTCTGGAGAAGGTGGAGAAGGTTCTGGAGAAGGTGGAGAAGATTCTGGAGAAGGTGGAGATGGAGAAGGTTCTGGAAACGGAGGAGATGGAGAAGGTTCTGGAGAAGGTTCTGGAGAAGAAGGAGATGGAGAAGGTTCTGGAGAAGGTTCTGGAAAAGGAGGAGATGGAGAAGGTTCTGGAAAAGGAGATGGAGAAGGTTCTGGAGAAGGAGGAGATGGAGAAGGATCTGGAGAAGAAGGAGATGGAGAAGGTTCTGGAGAAGGAGGAGATGGAGAAGGTTCTGGAAACGGAGGAGATGGAGAAGGTTCTGGAGAAGGAGGAGATGGAGAAGGTTCTGGAAACGGAGGAGATGGAGAAGGTTCTGGAGACGGAGGAGATGGAGAAGGTTCTGGAAAAGGAGGAGATGGAGAAGGTTCTGGAGAAGGTTCTGGAGAAGGTTCTGGAAAAGGAGGAGATGGAGAAGGTTCTGGAGAAGGTTCTGGAGAAGGTTCTGGAGAAGGAGGAGATGGAGAAGGTTCTGGAAAAGGAGATGGAGAAGAAAGAGATGGAGAAGGTTCTGGAGGAGGAGAAGATGGAGAAGGTTCTGGAAAAGGAGATGGAGAAGGTTCTGGAGAAGAAGGAGATGGAGAAGGTTCTGGAAAAGAAAGAGATGGGGAAGGTTCTGGAGAAGGTTCTGAAGAAGGTTCTGGAGAAGGAGATGGAGAAGGTTCTGGAGAAGAAGGAGATGGAGAAGGTTCTGGAAAAGGAGGAGATGGAGAAGGTTCTGGAGAAAGAGGAGATGGAGAAGGTTCTGGAAAAGGTTCTGGAGAAGAAGGTTCTGGAAAAGAAGATGGAGAAGGTTCTGGAAAAGGAGGAGATGGAGAAGGTTCTGGAGAAGGTTCTGGAAAAGGAGGAGATGGAGAAGGTTCTGGAGAAGAAGGTTCTGGAGAAGGTTCTGGAGAAGAAAGAGATGGAGAAGGTTCTGGAAAAGGAGGTGGAGAAGGTTCTGGAGAAGGTTCTGGAGAAGGTTCTGGAAAAGGAGGAGATGGAGAAGGTTCTGGAGAAGGTTCTGGAGAAGAAAGAGATGGGGAAGGTTCTGGAGAAAGTTCTGGAGAAGGAGCAGATGGAGAAGGTTCTGGAAAAGGAGGAAATGGAGAAGGTTCTGGAAAAGGAGGAGATGGAGAAGGTTCTGGAGAAGATTCTGGAAAAGGAAGAGATGAAGAAGGTTCTGGAAAAGAAGGAGATGGAGAAGGTTCTGGAGAAGATTCTGGAAAAGGAAGAGATGAAGAAGGTTCTGGAAAAGAAGGAGATGGAGAAGGTTCTGGAGAAGGTTCTGGAAACAGAGGAGATGGAGAAGGTTCTGGAAAAGGAGGAGATGGAGAAGGTTCTGGAAAAGGAGGGGATGGAGAAGGTTCTGGAGAAGGTTCTGGAGAAGGAGATGGTGAAGAAGGAGAAGGTCCCGCAGAAGGTCCGGCGGAAGGTTCCGGAGCCGGATGAGGTGCCCCCCCCCCCCGCCCACCTTGGCGAAGGTGGAGCCCTGGCCCTGGCTCTCGATGGTGATCGTCCTCGAGCGCCGCAGCAGGATGTGGTCGATGTCCTCCTCGCAGAACTTGGAGCCCTCGTCGTCCTCCTCCATGATGGCGGCGTAGGCGCCCTTGCGCAGGAGGTCCTCGATCTCCTTCTTGGAGAACTGCTGGATCTGGAACCAACCAGGGACGAGGAGGTCAAGGAGGACCCGAGGGAGGTCCAAGGGAGCCTCCACAACCACCAGGACCTCAACCCTGGAGCCTCCAGAGCCCATTTCTCCTGGAGAACCTCAACCCTGGAGCCTCCAGAGCCCATTTCTCCTGAGGAACCTCAACCCTGGAGCCTCCAGAGCCCATTTCTCCTGGAGAACCTCAACCCTGGAGCCTCCAGAGCCCATTTCTCCTGGAGAACCTCAACCCTGGAGCCTCCAGAGCCCATTTCTCTTGAGGAACCTCAACCCTGGAGCCTCCAGAGCCCATTTCTCTTGAGGAACCTCAACCCTGGAGCCTCCAGAGCCCATTTCTCCTGAGGAACCTCAACCCTGGAGCCTCCAGAGCCCATTTCTCCTGGAGAACCTCAACCCTGGAGCCTCCAGAGCCCATTTCTCCTGAGGAACCTCAACCCTGGAGCCTCCAGAGCCCATTTCTCCTGGAGAACCTCAACCCTGGAGCCTCCAGAGCCCATTTCTCCTGAGGAACCTCAACCCTGGAGCCTCCAGAGCCCATTTCTCCTGGAGAACCTCAACCCTGGAGCCTCCAGAGCCCATTTCTCCTGGAGAACCTCAACCCTGGAGCCTCCAGAGCCCATTTCTCCTGAGGAACCTCAACCCTGGAGCCTCCAGAGCCCATTTCTCCTGGAGAACCTCAACCCTGGAGCCTCCAGAGCCCATTTCTCCTGGAGAACCTCAACCCTGGAGCCTCCAGAGCCCATTTCTCTTGAGGAACCTCAACCCTGGAGCCTCCAGAGCCCATTTCTCCTGAGGAACCTCAACCCTGGAGCCTCCAGAGCCCATTTCTCTTGAGGAACCGCAACCCTGGAGCCTCCAGAGCCCATTTCTCTTGAGGAACCTCAACCCTGGAGCCTCCAGAGCCCATTTCTCCTGAGGAACCTCAACCCTGGAGCCTCCAGAGCCCATTTCTCCTGAGGAACCTCAACCCTGGAGCCTCCAGAGCCCATTTCTCCTGGAGAACCTCAACCCTGGAGCCTCCAGAGCCCATTTCTCCTGGAGAACCTCAACCCTGGAGCCTCCAGAGCCCATTTCTCTTGAGGAACCTCAACCCTGGAGCCTCCAGAGCCCATTTCTCCTGGAGAACCTCAACCCTGGAGCCTCCAGAGCCCATTTCTCTTGAGGAACCTCAACCCTGGAGCCTCCAGAGCCCATTTCTCCTGGAGAACCTCAACCCTGGAGCCTCCAGAGCCCATTTCTCCTGAGGAACCTCAACCCTGGAGCCTCTAGAGCCCATTTCTCCTGAGGAACCTCAACCCTGGAGCCTCCAGAGCCCATTTCTCCTGAGGAACCTCAACCCTGGAGCCTCCAGAGCCCATTTCTCCTGGAGAACCTCAACCCTGGAGCCTCCAGAGCCCATTTCTCCTGAGGAACCTCAACCCTGGAGCCTCCAGAGCCCGTTTCTCCTGGAGAACCTCAACCCTGGAGCCTCCAGAGCCCATTTCTCCTGAGGAACCTCAACCCTGGAGCCTCCAGAGCCCATTTCTCCTGAGGAACCTCAACCCTGGAGCCTCCAGAGCCCATTTCTCCTGAGGAACCTCAACCCTGGAGCCTCCAGAGCCCATTTCTCCTGAGGAACCTCAACCCTGGAGCCTCCAGAGCCCATTTCTCCTGGGGAACCTCAACCCTGGAGCCTCCAGAGCCCGTTTCTCCTGAGGAACCTCAACCCTGGAGCCTCCAGAGCCCATTTCTCCTGAGGAACCTCAACCCTGGAGCCTCCAGAGCCCATTTCTCCTGAGGAACCTCAACCCTGGAGCCTCCAGAGCCCATTTCTCTTGAGGAACCTCAACCCTGGAGCCTCCAGAGCCCATTTCTCCTGAGGAACCTCAACCCTGGAGCCTCCAGAGCCCATTTCTCCTGGAGAACCTCAACCCTGCAGCCTCCAGAGCCCGTTTCTCCTGGAGAACCTCAACCCTGGAGCCTCCAGAGCCCATTTCTCTTGAGGAACCTCAACCCTGGAGCCTCCAGAGCCCATTTCTCCTGGAGAACCTCAACCCTGGAGCCTCCAGAGCCCATTTCTCCTGAGGAACCTCAACCCTGGAGCCTCCAGAGCCCATTTCTCCTGAGGAACCTCAACCCTGGAGCCTCCAGAGCCCATTTCTCTTGAGGAACCTCAACCCTGGAGCCTCCAGAGCCCATTTCTCCTGAGGAACCTCAACCCTGGAGCCTCCAGAGCCCATTTCTCCTGGAGAACCTCAACCCTGGAGCCTCCAGAGCCCATTTCTCCTGGAGAACCTCAACCCTGGAGCCTCCAGAGCCCATTTCTCCTGAGGAACCTCAACCCTGGAGCCTCCAGAGCCCATTTCTCCTGGAGAACCTCAACCCTGGAGCCTCCAGAGCCCATTTCTCCTGAGGAACCTCAACCCTGGAGCCTCCAGAGCCCATTTCTCCTGGAGAACCTCAACCCTGGAGCCTCCAGAGCCCATTTCTCCTGGAGAACCTCAACCCTGGAGCCTCCAGAGCCCATTTCTCCTGAGGAACCTCAACCCTGGAGCCTCCAGAGCCCATTTCTCCTGGAGAACCTCAACCCTGGAGCCTCCAGAGCCCATTTCTCTTGAGGAACCTCAACCCTGGAGCCTCCAGAGCCCGTTTCTCCTGAGGAACCTCAACCCTGGAGCCTCTAGAGCCCATTTCTCCTGGAGAACCTCAACCCTGGAGCCTCCAGAGCCCGTTTCTCCTGGAGAACCTCAACCCTGGAGCCTCCAGAGCCCATTTCTCCTGGAGAACCTCAACCCTGGAGCCTCCAGAGCCCATTTCTCCTGAGGAACCTCAACCCTGGAGCCTCCAGAGCCCATTTCTCCTGAGGAACCTCAACCCTGGAGCCTCCAGAGCCCATTTCTCTTGAGGAACCTCAACCCTGGAGCCTCCAGAGCCCATTTCTCCTGAGGAACCTCAACCCTGGAGCCTCCAGAGCCCATTTCTCCTGGAGAACCTCAACCCTGGAGCCTCCAGAGCCCGTTTCTCCTGAGGAACCTCAACCCTGGAGCCTCCAGAGCCCGTTTCTCCTGGAGAACCTCAACCCTGGAGCCTCCAGAGCCCATTTCTCCTGGAGAACCTCAACCCTGGAGCCTCCAGAGCCCATTTCTCCTGAGGAACCTCAACCCTGGAGCCTCCAGAGCCCGTTTCTCCTGAGGAACCTCAACCCTGGAGCCTCCAGAGCCCATTTCTCCTGGAGAACCTCAACCCTGGAGCCTCCAGAGCCCATTTCTCCTGGAGAACCTCAACCCTGGAGCCTCCAGAGCCCGTTTCTCCTGGAGAACCTCCCCCTTGGGTGCCCTCCCAGCCCCAGGGCCCCCCTTACCCCGGCCAGGTTGCCCTCTCGGCCGCTCATGGACTGGAGGACGGCCTTGTCGAGGCCCAGCTTGAGGCTGGCCTTGTTGAACATCTCCCGCTCGTAGGAGTTGCGCGTGATCAACCGGTAAACCTTGACCGCTTTGCTCTGGCCAATCCGGTGGCAGCGAGCTTGGGCCTGCAGGAGAGGACAACCCGGGATGGAGAGGAGGGACCAGGAGGGACCAGGATGGAGATGGTGGGACCAGGTGGGACCAGGATGGAGATGGTGGGACCAGGAGGGACCAGGATGGAGATGGTGGGACCAGGATGGAGAGGAAGGACCAGGAGGGACCAGGATGGAGATGAAGGACCAGGATGGACCAGGATGGAGGTGGTGGGACCAGGAGGGACCAGGATGGAGATGGTGGGACCAGGAGGGACCAGGATGGAGAAGAAGGACCAGGAGGGACCAGGATGGAGGTGGTGGGACCAGGATGGAGGTGGTGGGACAAGGAGGGACCAGGATGGAGATGAAGGACCAGGAGGGACCAGGATGGAGATGGTGGGACCAGGATGGAGATGGTGGGACCAGGATGGAGAGGATGGAGATGGTGGGACCAGGATGGAGAGGAAGGACCAGGAGGGACCAGGATGGACGTGGTGGGACCAGGATGGAGATGGTGGGACCAGGAGGGACCAGGATGGAGGTGGTGGGACCAGGAGGGACCAGGATGGAGATGAAGGACCAGGAGGGACCAGGATGGACCAGGATGGAGATGGTGGGACCAGGATGGAGGTGGTGGGACCAGGATGGAGGTGGTGGGACCAGGAGGGACCAGGGTGGAGATGGTGGGACCAGGATGGACCAAGATGGAGATGGTGGGACCAGGATGGAGATGAAGGACCAGGAGGGACCAGGATGGAGATGGTGGGACCAGGAGGGACCAGGGTGGAGAAGAAGGACCAAGATGGACCAAGATGGAGATGGTGGGACCAGGATGGAGATGAAGGACCAGGAGGGACCAGGATGGAGATGGTGGGACCAGGATGGAGATGGTGGGACCAGGAGGGACCAGGATGGAGAAGAAGGACCAGGAGGGACCAGGATGGAGATGGTGGGACCAGGATGGAGATGGTGGGACCAGGAGGGACCAGGATGGAGAAGAAGGACCAGGAGGGACCAGGATGGAGATGGTGGGACCAGGATGGAGGTGGTGGGACCAGGATGGACCAAGATGGAGATGGTGGGACCAGGATGGAGATGGTGGGACCAGGATGGAGATGAAGGACCAGGAGGGACCAGGATGGAGAGGAAGGACCAGGAGGGACCAGGATGGAGATGAAGGACCAGGAGGGACCAGGATGGAGGTGGTGGGACCAGGAGGGACCAGGATGGAGATGGTGGGACCAGGAGGGACCAGGATGGAGAGGAAGGACCAGGAGGGACCAGGATGGAGGTGGTGGGACCAGGAGGGACCAGGATGGAGATGAAGGACCAGGAGGGACCAGGATGGAGATGAAGGACCAGGAGGGACCAGGATGGAGGTGGTGGGACCAGGAGGGACCAGGATGGAGATGAAGGACCAGGAGGGACCAGGATGGAGGTGGTGGGACCAGGAGGGACCAGGATGGAGATGAAGGACCAGGAGGGACCAGGATGGAGGTGGTGGGACCAGGAGGGACCAGGATGGAGATGAAGGACCAGGAGGGACCAGGATGGAGATGAAGGACCAGGAGGGACCAGGATGGAGGTGGTGGGACCAGGAGGGACCAGGATGGAGATGAAGGACCAGGAGGGACCAGGATGGAGGTGGTGGGACCAGGAGGGACCAGGATGGAGAGGAAGGACCAGGAGGGACCAGGATGGAGATGGTGGGACCAGGATGGAGGTGGTGGGACCAGGAGGGACCAGGATGGAGGTGGAGGGACCAGGAGGGACCAGGATGGAGATGGTGGGACCAGGATGGAGATGGTGGGACCAGGATGGAGAGGATGGAGATGGTGGGACCAGGATGGAGAGGAAGGACCAGGAGGGACCAGGATGGACGTGGTGGGACCAGGATGGAGATGGTGGGACCAGGATGGACCAAGATGGAGATGGTGGGACCAGGATGGAGGTGGTGGGACCAGGAGGGACCAGGATGGAGAAGAAGGACCAGGAGGGACCAGGATGGAGATGGTGGGACCAGGAGGGACCAGGATGGAGAAGAAGGACCAGGAGGGACCAGGATGGAGATGGTGGGACCAGGATGGAGGTGGTGGGACCAGGATGGACCAGGATGGAGATGGTGGGACCAGGATGGAGATGGTGGGACCAGGATGGAGATGAAGGACCAGGAGGGACCAGGATGGAGAGGAAGGACCAGGAGGGACCAGGAGGGAGATGGTGGGACAAGGAGGGACCAGGATGGAGGTGGTGGGACCAGGAGGGACCAGGATGGAGGTGGTGGGACCAGGAGGGACCAGGATGGAGATGAAGGACCAGGAGGGACCAGGATGGAGATGAGGGACCAGGAGGGACCAGGATGGAGATGGTGGGACCAGGATGGAGATGAAGGACCAGGAGGGACCAGGATGGAGATGGTGGGACCAGGATGGAGATGGTGGGACCAGGATGGAGGTGGTGGGACCAGGATGGAGATGAAGGACCAGGATGGACCAGGATGGAGATGGTGGGACCAGGATGGACCAGGATGGAGATGGAGGGACCAGGAGGGACCAGGATGGAGATGGAGGGACCAGGAGGGACCAGGATGGAGATGGAGGGACCAGGAGGGACCAGGATGGAGATGGAGGGACCAGGAGGGACCAGGATGGAGAGGGAGGGACCAGGAGGGACCAGGATGGAGGTGGTGGGACCAGGAGAGACCAGGATGGGGAGGAAGGACCAGGAGGGACCAGGATGGAGATGAAGGACCAGGAGGGACCAGGATGGAGATGGTGGGACCAGGATGGAGATGGTGGGACCAGGATGGAGGTGGTGGGACCAGGAGGGAGATGGTGGGACAAGGAGGGAGATGGTGGGACCAGGAGGGACCAGGATGGAGGTGGTGGGACCAGGAGGGACCAGGATGGAGATGGTGGGACCAGGAGGGACCAGGATGGAGATGAAGGACCAGGAGGGACCAGGATGGAGATGAAGGACCAGGTGGGACCAGGATGGAGATGGTGGGACCAGGATGGACCAGGATGGAGGTGGTGGGACCAGGAGGGACCAGGATGGAGAGGAAGGACCAGGAGGGACCAGGATGGAGATGGTGGGACCAGGATGGACCAGGATGGAGGTGGTGGGACCAGGAGGGGATGGAGATGGTGGAGATGATGGGGATGGAGATGATGGACCAGGAAGGGATGGAGAGGATGGAGATGGAGATGATGGAGATGTTGGAGATGATGGAGATGTTGGAGATGATGGGGATGGAGATGCTGGACCAGGAAGGCATGGAGAGGATGGAGATGAAGAGGATGGACCAGGAGAGGATGGAGATGATGGGGATGGAGATGATGGAGATGCTGGAGATGCTGGACCAGGAAGGGATGGAGAGGATAGAGATGAAGAGGATGGAGATGCTGGAGATGAAGAGGATGGAGGGGATGGAGATGGTGGAGATGCTGGGGATGGAGATGATGGAGCTGATGGAGATGGAGATGATGGAGATGGAGATGATGGACCAGGAAGAGATGGAGATGAAGAGGATGGACCAGGAGGAGATGGAGATGATGGAGATGGAGATGCTGGACCATGAAGGGATGGAGAGGATGGAGATGATGGGGATGGAGATGCTGGACCAGGAGGGGATGGAGATGGTGGAGATGATGGAGATGGAGATGCTGGACCAGGAAGGGATGGAGAGGATGGAGATGATGGGGATGAGATGATGGAGATTGAGATGATGGAGATGATGGAGATGATGGGGATGCTGGGGATGGAGATGCTGGACCAGGAGGGGATGGAAATGGTGGAGATGATGGGGATGGAGATGTTTGAGATAATGGAGATGGAGATGATGGAGATGCTGGACCAGGAAGGGATGGAGATGATGGAGATGAAGAGGATGGAGATGATGGACCAGGAGGGGATGGAGAGGATGGAGATGATGGGGATGGAGATGCTGGAGATGGAGATGATGGAGATGCTGGAGATGCTGGAGATGCTGGACCAGGAGGGGATGGAGAGGATGGAGAAGATGGAGATGAAGAGGATGGAGATGCTGGGGATGGAGATGATGGAGATGATGGGGATGGAGATGCTGGACCAGGAAGGGATGGAGAGGATGGAGATGCTGGGGATGGAGATGATGGACCAGGAGGAGATGGAGAGGATGGAGATGATGGGGATGGAGATGATGGAGATGCTGGACCAGGAAGGGATGGAGAGGATGGAGATGATGGGGATGGAGATGATGGAGATGATGGGGATGGAGATGCTGGACCAGGAAGGGATGGAGAGGATGGAGATGAAGAAGATGGAGATGATGGACCAGGAGGGGATGGAGATGATGGAGATGGAGATGATGGAGATGATGGTGATGGAGATGATGGAGATGCTGGAGATGCTGGACCAGGAAGGGATGGAAAGGATGGAGATGAAGAGGATGGACCAGGAGGGGATGGAGATGATGGAGATAGAGATGATGGAGATGTTGGAGATGCTGGGGATGGAGATCTTGGAGATGTTGGAGATGATGGGGATGGAGATGATGGGGATGATGGGGATGGAGATGATGGAGATGATGGACCAGGAAGGGATGGAGATGATGGAGATGAAGAGGATGGAGATGCTGGAGATGGAGATGATGGAGATGCTGGGGATGCGGGGGATGGAGATGCTGGACCAGGAGGGGATGGAGATGATGGAGATGGAGATGATGAAGATGATGGGGATGGAGATGCTGGACCAGGAAGGGATGGAGATGATGGAGATGAAGAGGATGGAGATGATGGAGATGCTGGGGATGGAGATGATGGAGATGATGGAGATGGAGATGATGGACCAGGAAGGGATGGAGATGAAGAGGATGGACCAGGAAGAGATGGAGATGATGGAGATGGAGATGATGGACCAGGAGGGCATGGAGAGGATGGAGATGATGGGGATGAGATGATGGAGATGATGGAGATGATGGAGATGCTGGGCCATGAAGGGATGGAGAGGATGGAGATGAAGAGGATGGAGATGCTGGACCAGGAGGGGATGGAGATGATGGAGATGATGGAGATGGAGATGATGGACCAGGAAGGGATGGAGATGAAGAGGATGGACCAGGAAGAGATGGAGATGATGGAGATGGAGATGCTGGACCAGGAGGGGATGGAGAGGATGGAGATGATGGGGATGAGATGATGGAGATGATGGTGATGGAGATGATGGAGATGCTGGAGATGCTGGACCAGGAAGGGATGGAAAGGATGGAGATGAAGAGGATGGACCAGGAGGGGATGGAGATGATGGAGATAGAGATGATGGAGATGTTGGAGATGCTGGGGATGGAGATCTTGGAGATGTTGGAGATGATGGGGATGGAGATGATGGGGATGATGGGGATGGAGATGATGGAGATGATGGACCAGGAAGGGATGGAGATGATGGAGATGAAGAGGATGGAGATGCTGGAGATGGAGATGATGGAGATGCTGGGGATGCGGGGGATGGAGATGCTGGACCAGGAGGGGATGGAGATGATGGAGATGGAGATGATGGAGATGATGGAGATGGAGATGCTGGACCAGGAAGGGATGGAGATGATGGAGATGAAGAGGATGGAGATGATGGGGATGGAGATGCTGGACCAGGAAGGGATGGAGAGGATGGAGATGAAGAGGATGGAGATGAAGAGGATGGAGATGCTGGGAATGGAGATGATGGAGATGAAGAGGATGGACCAGGAGGGGATGGAGATGGTGGAGATGGAGATGATGGAGATGCTGGGGATGGAGATGATGGACCAGGAGGGGATGGAGAGGATGGAGATGATGGGGATGGAGATGCTGGACCAGGAAGGGATGGAGATGATGGAGATGAAGAGGATGGAGATGATGGAGATGCTGGGGATGGAGATGATGGAGATGATGGAGATGGAGATGATGGACCAGGAAGGGATGGAGATGAAGAGGATGGACCAGGAAGAGATGGAGATGATGGAGATGGAGATGATGGACCAGGAGGGCATGGAGAGGATGGAGATGATGGGGATGAGATGATGGAGATGATGGAGATGATGGAGATGCTGGGCCATGAAGGGATGGAGAGGATGGAGATGAAGAGGATGGAGATGCTGGACCAGGAGGGGATGGAGATGGTGGAGATGAAGAGGATGGAGATGATGGGGATGAGATGATGGAGATGATGGGGATGGAGATGCTGGACCAGGAAGGGATGGAGAGGATGGAGATGCTGGGGATGAGATGATGGAGATGCTGGAGATGCTGGAGATGCTGGACCAGGAGGGGATGGAAATGGTGGAGATGATGGGGATGGAGATGATGGAGATGCTGGACCATGAAGGGATGGAGAGGATGGAGATGAAGAGGATGGAGATGCTGGAGATGGAGATGATGGAGATGATGGAGATGCTGGGGATGCGGGGGATGGAGATGCTGGACCAGGAGGGGATGGAGATGATGGAGGTGTTGGAGATGCTGGGGATGGAGATGATGGAGATGATGGATATGGAGATGCTGGACCAGGAAGGGATGGAGATGATGAAGATGAAGAGGATGGACCAGGAGGGGATGGAGAGGATGGAGATGCTGGGGATGGAGATGCTGGATCAGGAAGGGATGGAGAGGATGGAGATGAAGAGGATGGAGATGAAGAGGATGGAGATGCTGGACCAGGAGGGGATGGAGAGGATGGAGATGATGGGGATGAGATGATGGAGATGCTGGTGATGGAGATGATGGAGATGCTGGTGATGGAGATGATGGAGATGCTGGAGATACTGGACCAGGAAGGGATGGAAAGGATGGAGATGAAGAGGATGGACCAGGAGGGGATGGAGATGATGGAGATAGAGATGATGGAGATGTTGGAGATGCTGGGGATGGAGATCTTGGAGATGTTGGAGATGATGGGGATGGAGATGATGGGGATGATGGGGATGGAGATGATGGAGATGATGGACCAGGAAGGGATGGAGATGATGGAGATGAAGAGGATGGAGATGATGGGGATGGAGATGATGGAGATGCTGGGGATGCGGGGGATGGAGATGCTGGACCAGGAGGGGATGGAGACGATGGAGGTGTTGGAGATGCTGGGGATGGAGATGATGGAGATGATGGATATGGAGATGCTGGACCAGGAAGGGATGGAGATGATGAAGATGAAGAGGATGGACCAGGAGGGGATGGAGAGGATGGAGATGCTGGGGATGGAGATGCTGGACCAGGAAGGGATGGAGAGGATGGAGATGAAGAGGATGGAGATGCTGGGGATGGAGATGATGGAGATGCTGGGGATGGAGATGATGGAGATGATGGGGATGGAGATGATGGAGATGCTGGGGATGGAGATGATGGAGATGCTGGGGATGGAGATGATGGAGATGATGGGGATGGAGATGATGGAGATGATGGGGATGGAGATGATGGAGATGATGGGGATGGAGAGGATGGACCAGGAAGGGATGGAGAGGATGGAGATGAAGAGGATGGAGATGCTGGAGATGGAGATGCTGGACCAGGAGGGGATGGAGAGGATGGAGAAGATGGAGATGAAGAGGATGGAGATGCTGGAGATGCTGGGGATGGAGGCGACGCCGTCCCCGGAAGGATCCGGAAGCCACCCCGCTGTCCCCTGGGGGTGTCCCCTCACCTGGAGGTCGTTCTGGGGGTTCCAGTCGGAGTCGAAGATGATGCAGGTGTCGGCGGCCGTCAGGTTGATGCCCAACCCCCCCGCCCGCGTGCACAGCAGGAAGACGAAGCGGTCGGAGTCGGCGCGGCTGAAGCGGTCGATGGCCGCCTGGCGCAGGTGACCTCGCACCCGCCCGTCCATCCGCTCGTACAGGTACCTGGGGGGGGAGGGGACCTCACTTATGGGGCTTGGAGACCTCATCTGGGTTGAGGAACATCAATTATGGGGTCTCCAGGCCTTGGTTCTCCATGAAGAACCTCAGTTATGGGGGTTTCGGAGCTTATTTGGGTTGAGGAACATCAACTATGGGGTCTCCAGGTCAAGGTTCTCCATGGAGAACATCAGTTATGGGGTCTTCAAAGACCATTTTGCTTGAGGAACTTCAATTATGGGGTCTCCAGAGCTTGGTTCTCCATGAAGAACCTCAATTATGGGGGTTTGAGACCTCATTTGGGTTGAGGAACATCAATTATGGGGTCTCCAGAGCTCATTTCTCTTGAGGAACATCAATTATGGGGTCTCCAGAGCTTGGTTCTCCATGGAGAACCTCAGTCATGGGGGTTTGAGACCTCATTTGGGTTGAGGAACATCAACTGTGGGGTCTCCAGAGCTCATTTGGGTTGAGGAACCTCAATTATGGGGTCTCCAGGTCAAGGTTCTCCATGGAGAACATCAATTATGGAGGTTTGAGACCTCATTTGGGTTGAGGAACATCAATTATGGGGTCTCCAGAGCTCATTTCTCTTGAGGAACCTCAATTATGGGGTCTCCAGAGCTTGGTTCTCCATGAAGAACCTCAATTATGGAGGTTTCAGACCTCATTTGGGTTGAGGAACATCAATTATGGGGTCTCCAGGTCAAGGTTCTCCATGGAGAACATCAATTATGGAGGTTTGAGACCTCATTTGGGTTGAGGAACATCAATTGTGGGGTCTCCAGAGCTCATTTGGGTTGAGGAACCTCAATTATGGGGTCTCCAGGTCAAGGTTCTCCATGGAGAACATCAATTATGGAGATTTCAGACCTCATCTGGGTTGAGGAACATCAATTATGGGGTCTCCAGAGCTCATTTCTCTTGAGGAACCTCAATTATGGGGTCTCCAGAGCTTGGTTCTCCATGAAGAACCTCAATTATGGAGGTTTGAGACCTCATTTGGGTTGAGGAACATCAATTATGGGGTCTCCAGACCTCATTTCTCTTGAGGAACATCAATTATGGGGTCTTCAGGCCTTGGTTTCCCATGGAGAACCTCAATTATGGGGGTTTCAGACCTCATTTGGGTTGAGGAACCTCAACTATGGGGTCTCCAGAGCTTGGTTTCCCATGGAGAACATCAATTATGGGGGCTTGAGACCTCATTTGGGTTGAGGAACCTCAACTATGGGGTCTTCAGACCAAGGTTCTCCATGGAGAACCTCAATTATGGGGGTTTGAGACCTCATTTGGGTTGAGGAACCTCAACTATGGGGTCTCCAGACCTCATTTGGGTTGAGGAACATCAATTATGGGGTCTCCAGGTCAAGGTTCTCCATGGAGAACCTCAATTATGGAGGTTTGAGACCTCATTTGGGTTGAGGAACATCAATTATGGGGTCTCCAGGTCAAGGTTCTCCATGAAGAACCTCAACTATGGGGTCTCCAGAGCTCATTTCTCTTGAGGAACCTCAATTATGGGGTCTCCAGAGCTTGGTTCTCCATGAAGAACCTCAGTTATGGAGGTTTGAGACCTCATTTGGGTTGAGGAACATCAATTATGGGGTCTCCAGAGCTCATTTCTCTTGAGGAACCTCAACTATGGGGTCTCCAGAGCTTGGTTGTCCATGGAGATCCTCAGTTACGGAGGTCTCAGAGCTCATTTGGGTTGAAGAACATCAATTATGGGGTCTCCAGAGCTCATTTCTCTTGAGGAACCTCAACTATGGGGTCTCCAGGCCTTGGTTCTCTATGAAGAACCTCAATTATGGAGGTTTGAGACCTCATTTGGGTTGAGGAACCTCAATTATGGGGTCTCCAGAGCTCATTTCTCTTGAGGAACATCAATCAAGGGGTCTCCAGACCTCATTTGGGTTGAGGAACATCAACTGTGGTCTCCAGGTCAAGGTTCTCCATGGAGAACCTCAGTTATGGGGGTTTGAGACCTCATTTGTCTTGAGGAACACCAATTATGGGGTCTCCAGACCTCATTTGGGTTGAGGAACATCAATTATGGGGTCTTCAGGTCAAGGTTCTCCATGAAGAACCTCAACTATGGGTCTCCAGACCTCATTTGTCTTGAGGAACCTCAATTATGGGGTCTCCAGGTCAAGGTTCTCCATGGAGAACCTCAATTATGGAGGTTTGAGACCTCATTTGGGTTGAGGAACCTCAACTATGGGGTCTCCAGAGCTTATTTGGGTTGAGGAACATCAATTGTGGGGTCTCCAGGTCAAGGTTCTCCATGAAGAACCTCAACTATGGGGTCTCAGAGCTTGGTTCTCCATGAAGAACCTCAGTCATGGGGTTTGAGACCTCATTTGGGTTGAGGAACATCAACTATGGGGTCTCCAGGTCAAGGTTCTCCATGGAGAACCTCAGTTATGGAGGTCTCAGAGCTCATTTGGGTTGAGGAAATCAATTGTGGGGTCTCCAGGTTAAGGTTCTCCATGGAGAACATCAGTTATGGAGGTTTGAGACCTCATTTGGGTTCAGGAACATCAATTATGGGGTCTCCAGAGCTCATTTCTCTTGAGGAACATCAATTACGGGGTCTTCAGAGCTTGGTTCTTCATGGAGAACCTCAGTTATGGAGGTCTCAGAGCTCATTTCAGTTGAGGAACCTCAACTATGGGGTCTTCAGACCAAGTTCTCCATGGAGAACCTCAGTTATGGAGGTTTGAGACCTCATTTCTCTTGAGGAACATCAATTATGGGGTCTCCAGACCTCATTTGGGTTGAGGAACATCAACTATGGGGTCTCCAGGTCAAGGTTCTCCATGGAGAACATCAATTATGGAGATTTCAGACCTCATTTGGGTTGAGGAACATCAATTATGGGGTCTCCAGAGCTCATTTCTCTTGAGGAACCTCAATTATGGGGTCTCCAGAGCTTGGTTCTCCATGAAGAACCTCAATTATGGGGGTTTGAGACCTCATTTGGGTTGAGGAACATCAATTATGGGGTCTCCAGGTCAAGGTTCTCCATGGAGAACCTCAATTATGGAGGTTTGAGACCTCATTTGGGTTGAGGAACCTCAACTATGGGTCTCCAGAGCTTATTTGGGTTGAGGAACATCAATTATGGGGTCTCCAGGTCAAGGTTCTCCATGAAGAACCTCGAATTATGGGGTCTCCAGAGCTTGGTTCTCCATGAAGAACCTCAATTATGGGGGTTTGAGACCTCATTTGGGTTGAGGAACATCAACTATGGGGTCTCCAGAGCTCATTTGGGTTGAGGAACATCAACTATGGGGTCTCCAGGTCAAGGTTCTCCATGGAGAACCTCAACTATGGGGTCTCCAGGTCAAGGTTCTCCATGGAGAACATCAATTATGGAGGTTTGAGACCTCATTTGGGTTGAGGAACCTCAACTATGGGGTCTCCAGACCTCATTTCTCTGAGGAACCTCAACTGTGGGTTCTCCAAACCAAGGTTCTCCACTCAAGAACCTCAACTACGGAGTCTCCTGGTCCATTTCTCTTGGGAGAACCTCCACCCCGAGGCCTCCAGAGTCCGGTTCCTCCCCTTGGAGCCTCCCCAGGAGGTGTCTCCCCACCCTTCTCACCTCTTCTGGATGAGGTAGTCCTCCAGGATGTCCAAGCACCGGACCATCTGGAGAAGATGAGGACCTTGTGGCCTCCGGCCTTGAGCTTGGGGAGGAGTTTGTCGATGAGGACCAACTTCCCGGCCGAGCGGACCATGGCCTGGAGGTGGAAGTCAGGGGGGACCTGGTGGTGGGGACAGGACTCGCGGAACTCGGCCAAGATCTTCTCCTCAGCACCTGGAGATGGGAGGAGGAGGAGGCTGAGGACCTCCTGGACCTCAAAGCCAACCTTGGAGACCTCAAAGCCAACCTTGGAGACCTCAAAGCCAACTCAAAGACCCCAAACCCAATCTTGGAGACCTCAAAGCCAACTTTGGAGACCCGAAACCCAACCTTGGAGACCCCAAACCCAACTCAAAGACCTCAAAGCCAACCTTGGGGACTCAAACCCAACTCAAAGACCCCAAACCCAACCTTGGAGACCTCAAACCCAACCTTGGAGACCCCAAACCCAACCTTGGAGACCTCAAACCCAATCTTGGAGACCTCAAAGCCAACTTTGGAGACCCCAAACCCAACCTTGGAGACCTCAAACCCAACTCAAAGACCTCAAAGCCAAACTTTGGAGACCCCAAACCCAACCTTGGGGACCTCAAACCCAACCTTGGAGACCCCAAACCCAACTCAAAGACCCCAAACCCAAGCTTGGAGACCCCAAACCCAACTCAAAGACCCCAAACCCAACCTTGGAGACCCCAAACCCAACCTTGGAGACCCCAAACCCAACTCAAAGACCTCAAACTCAACTCAAAGACCTCAAAGCCAACTTTGGAGACCCCAAACCCAACCTTGGAGACCTCAAAGGTCATCCCCAGAAGGTCCCACCCATGTCCAGAAGGTCCCCTCCACCCCCAAAAGGTCCCACCATCCCCAGAAGGTTCCACCCATCCCTCCCATCTCCAGAAGGTCCCACCCACCCCCAGAAGGTCCCACCATCTCCAGAAGATCTCACCATCTCCAGATGGTCCCACCCATCTCCAGGAGGTCCCACCGATCCCCAGGAGCTCCCACCCATCCCCAGGAGGTCCCACCCATCCCTCCCACCCCCAGAAGGTCCCACCATCTCCAGAAGTTCCCCCCCACCCCCAGAAGGTCCCACCCATGTCCAGAAGGTCCCCCCCATCTCCAGGAGGTCCCACCCACCCCCAAGAGGTCCCACCCATCCCTCCCATCCCCAGGGGTCCCACCCATCCCCAAGAGGTCCCACCATCTCCAGAAGGTCCCCCCCATCCCTCCCATCTCCAGAAGGTCCCCCCACCCCCAGAAGGTCCCCCCCACCCCCAGGAGGTCCAATCCATGTCCAGAAGGTCCCACCCATCCCACTCACCCCCAGAAGGTCCCTCCCACCTCCAGGAGCTCCCACCCATCTCCAGAGGGTCCCCCCACCCCCAGAAGGTCCCACCCATGTCCAGAAGGTCCCACCCATCCCCAAGAGGTCCCACTACCCCCAGAAGATCCCCCCATCTCCAGAAGGTCCCACCATCTCCAGGAGGTCCCACCCACCCCTTCCATCCCCAGGAGCTCCCACCCATCTCCAGAAGGTCCCACCACCTCCAGAAGGTCCCCCCACCCCCAGGAGGTCCCCCCCACCCCCAGAAGGTCCCTCCCACC
>JAUMJJ010000926.1:0-61063 GCA_033556795.1 Tapera naevia | reverse complement strand
CCCCAAAGGCCCCCCCCCCCCCCCAAATACCCCCCTCAACTCCCCCCCAATGCCCCCCCCCCCCAAAGGACCTCCCCAGGGCCCCTCAAACACCCCCCCCAAGCCCCCCCCGCACCAAATTCCCCCCCCCAAAAGCCCCCCCCCGAGCCCCGCCCCCCAATGACCCCCCCCCAAGACCCCCCTCAAATATCCCCCCCCCCCCCCAATGACCCCCCCCAAGGACTTCCTCCGGGACCCCCCAACCCACCCCCCAAACCCCCCCCCCCAATACTCCCCAGGCCTCACCCTCCCCCATGCCCCCCCCCCCCCCCAAAGGACCTCCCCAGGGACCCCCAAAGGCCACCTCAAAGGACCCCCCCCCCCCAATGTCCCCCCCCCCCCCAGGGACCTCCCCCGGGACCCCCCCCCCACCAAAGACACCCCCCCCCTCAAATATCCCCCACCCCCCCTCCCCAATGACCCCCCCGGGACACCCCCAAAGGCCCCCCCAAGCCCCCCCCCCACTCCTCCCAGGACCCCCCCCCCCCCCATGCCCCCCCCCCCTCAAAAGGACCTCCCCCGGACACCCCCCCCCCCCCCCCCAAAGACCCCCCCCACCCCAAGGACCTCCCCAGGACCCCCAAAGGCCACCTCCAAGGACCCCCCCCACCCATGACACCCCCCCCCCCCAATGCCCCCCCCCACCCCAAGGACCTCCCCCGGGCCCCCCTCCCCAAAGAATCCCCCCCAGGGACCTCCCCCAGGGACCCCCAAAGGCCCCCCCAAGCCCCCCCCCAACTCCCAGGACCACCCCCCATGCCTCCCCCCCCAATGCCCCCCCCCTCAAAAGGACCTCCCCCGGACACCCCTCCCCCCCCCCCACCCCAAGGACCTCCTGGGACCCCCAAAGGCCACCTCCAAGGACCCCCCCCACCCATGACCCCCCCCCCATTGCTCCCCCCCCGCCCCCCAAGGACCTCCCCCTGACCCCCCCCAAAGAACCCCCCCCAGGGACCTCTCCAGGGACCCCCAAAGGCCCCCCACCCCCCAAATACCCCCTCGAACCCCCCACCCCCCACCCAATGCCCCCCCCCCAAGGACCTCCCCCGGGACCCCCCCCACCAAAGACAACCCCCCCCAAATATCCCCCACCCCCCCTCCCCAATGACCCCTCCGGGACACACAATGACCCCCCCCCAAGGCCCCCCCTCAAATATCCCCCCCCCACCCAATGACCCCCCCAAGGACCTCCTCCGGGACCCCCCAACCCCCCACCCAACCCCCCCCCCAATACCCCCCAAGCCTCACCCTCCCCCATGCCCCCCCCCACCCAAGGACCTCCCCAGGGGCCCCCCAAGGGCCCCCCCAAGCCCCCCCCCAGTCCTCCCAGGACCCCCCTCCCCATGCCCCCCCCCCTCAAAAGGACCTCCCCCGGACACCCCCCCCCCCCCCCCCCCAAAGACCCCCCCCACCCCAAGGACCTCCCGGGACCCCCAAAGGCCACCTCCAAGGACCCCCCCACCCATGACCCCCCCCCCCCCCCAATGCCCCCCCCCACCCCAAGGACCTCCCCCGGGCCCCCCTCCCCCAAAGAATCCCCCCCCAGGGACCTCCCCAGGGACCCCAAAGGCCCCCCCAAGCCCCCCCCACCCCAAGGACCTTTCCCGGGACCCCCCCACCAAAGACACCCCCCCCTCAACTATCCCCCACCCCCCTCCCCAATGACCCCCCCGGGACCCCCAAAGGCCCCCCCAAGCCCCCCCCCACCTCCCAGGACCACCCCCCCCATGCCCCCCCCCACCCCCAATGTCGTCCCCCCCCAAGGACCTCCCCAGGGACCCCCAAAGGCCCCCCAAGCCTCCCCCAACTCCCAGGACCCCCAAAGGCCACCTCCAAGGACACCCCCCCAAGACCCACCCCCCCCAAGGACCTCCCCCTGACCCCCCCCCAAAGAGCCCCCCCCAGGGACCTCCCCAGGGACCCCCAAAGGCCCCCCCAGTCCTCCCCCCCCAAGCCCCCCCCCCACCCCAAGGACCCTCCTGGGACCCCCAAAGGCCACCTCCAAGGACACCCCCCCCATGACCCCTCCCCCCCCCAAGCCCCCCCCCCCCAAGGACCTACCGGACCCCCAAAGGCCCCCCCCCAACTGCCCCCCCCCCCCAAATACCCCCTCGAACCCCCCCCCCCCCCCCAATGCCCCCCCCCCAAGGACCTCCCCCGGGACCCCCCCACCAAAGACAACCCCCCCCCAAATATCCCCCACCCCCCTCCACAATGACCCTCCAGGACCCACAATGACCCCCCCCCAAGCCCCCCCCTCAAATATCCCCCCCCACCCAATGACCCCCCCAAGGACCTCCTGGGACCCCGAAAGGCCCCTCCCCCCAAGCTCCACCCCCCCCAAACACCCCCTCGAACCCCCCTCCCCCACCCAATGCCCCCCCACCCAAAGGACCTTCCCCAGGACCCTCCCCCCAAGACCCCCCCCCCCCAAGGCCCCCCCCCACCCAATTTCCCCCCCCCAAAGACCCCCCCTCCCCCCTCCCAAGGACCTCCCCCGGGACTCCCCCCAAAGCCCCCCCCCCAAGCCCCCCCCTCAAATATCCCCCCCCCCACCCAATGACCCCCCCCAAGGACCTCCCCCGGGACCCCCCCACCAAAGACACCCCCCCTCAACTATCCCCCACCCCCCTCCCCAACGACCCCCCCGGGACACCCCCAAAGGCCCCCCCAAGCCCCCCCCCACCTCCCAGGACCACCCCCCCCATGCCCCCCCCCCCCCCCCAATGTCCCCCCCACCCCAAGGACCCTCCCCAGGGACCCCCAAAGGCCCCCCCCAGCCCTCCCCCCCCCCCACCCCAAGGACCTCCCAGGACCCCCAAAGGCCCCCCCAAGCCCCCCCCAACTCCCAGGACCCCAAAGGCCACCTCCAAGGACCCCCCCCCAAGACCCCCCCCCCCAAGGACCTCCCCCTGACCCCCCCCCCCAAAGAACCCCCCCCCCAGGGACCTCCCCAAGGACCCCTAAAGGCCCCCCCAGTCCTCCCCCCCCAGGCCCCCCCCCACCCCAAGGACCTCCTGGGACCCCCAAAGGCCACCTCCAAGGACCCCCCCCCATGACCCCCCCGCACCCCAATGTCCCCCCCCACCCCAAGGACCTCCCCCGGGACCCCCAAAGGCCCCCCCAAGCCCCCCCCCAACTCCCAGGACCCCCCCCCCATGCCTCCCCCCCCAATGCCCCCCCCCTCAAAAGGACCTCCCCCGGACACCCCTCCCCCCCCCCCCCCACCCCAAGGACCTCCCGGGATCCCCAAAGACCACCTCCAAGGACCCCCCCCACCCATGACCCCCCCCCATTGCCCCCCCCCGCCCCCCAAGGACCTCCCCCTGACCCCCCCAAAGAACCCCCCCCCAGGGACCTCTCCAGGGACCCCCAAAGGCCCCCCACCCCCAGCCCTCCCCCCCCCAAGCCCCCCCCACCCCCCAAATACCCCCTCGAACCCCCCACCCCCACCCAATGCCCCCCCCCCAAGGACCTCCCCCGGGACCCCCCCTCCAAAGACACCCCCCCCCCCCAAATATCCCCCACCCCCCCTCCCCAATGACCCCTCCGGGACCCCCCAATGACCCCCCCAAGGCCCCCCCTCAAATATCCCCCCCCCACCCAATGACCCCCCAAGGACCTCCTCCGGGACCCCCAACCCCCCACCCAACCCCCCCCCCCAATACCCCCCAAGCCTCACCCTCCCCCATGCCCCCCCCCACCCAAGGACCTCCCCAGGGCCCCCAAGGGCCCCCCCCAAGCCCCCCCCCAGTCCTCCCAGGACCCCCCTCCCCATGCCCCCCCCCTCAAAAGGACCTCCCCCGGACACCCCCCCCCCCCAAAGCCCCCCCCACCCCAAGGACCTCCTGGGACCCCCAAAGGCCACCTCCAAGGACCCCCCCACCCATGACCCCCCCCCCCCCAATGCCCCCCCCCACCCCAAGGACCTCCCCCGGGCCCCCCTCCCCCAAAGAATCCCCCCCCAGGGACCTCCCCAGGGACCCCCAAAGGCCCCCCCAAGCCCCCCCCCAACTCCCAGGACCCCCAAAGGCCACCTCCAAGGACCCCCCCCCCATGACCCCCCCCCCCCAAGGACCTCCCTCAGCCCCCTCCCCCCCCCAAAGATCCCCCCCCCCAGGGACCTCCCCAGGGACCCCCAAAGGCCCCCCCCCCCCCCAGCCCTCCCCCCCAAGCCCCCCCCACCCTAAGGACCTTCCCCGGACCCCCAAAGCCACCTCCAAGGACCCCCCCACCCATGACCCCCCCCCCCATTACCCCCCCCTCCCAATGTCCCCCCCTCCAAGGACTTCCCCCAGACCCCCCCCCCAAAGACCCCCCCCCAGGAACCTCCCCAGGGACCCCCAAAGGCCCCCCCCAGCCCTCCCCCCCCCACCCTGAGGACCTCCTGGGACCCCCAAAGGCCCCCCCCAAGCCCCCCCCCAAATCCCAGGACCCCCTCCCCCATGCCTCCCCCCCCAATGCCCCCCCCTCAAGAGGACCTCCCCCGGACACCCCCCCCCCCCCCCAAGGACCTCCCGGGACCCCCAAAGGCCACCTCCAAGGACCCCCCCCCATGACCCCCCCCCCCATGACCCCCCCCCGCCCCCCAAGGACCTCCCCCTGACCCCCCCCAAAGAACCCCCCCCCAGGGACCTCTCCAGGGACCCCCAAAGGCCCCCCCACCCCCAGCCCTCCCCCCCCCCAAGCCCCCCCCCCCCCAAATACCCCCTCGAACCCCCCACCCCCACCCAATGCCCCCCCCCCCAAGGACCTCCCCCAGGACCCCCCCTCCAAAGACACCCCCCCCCCCAAATATCCCCCACCCCCCCTCCCCAATGACCCCCTCCGGGACCCCCAATGACCCCCCCCAAGGCCCCCCCTCAAATATCCCCCCCCACCCAATGACCCCCCCCAAGGACCTCCTCCGGGACCCCCAACCCCCCCCCAACCCCCCCCCCAATACCCCCAAGCCTCACCCTCCCCCATGCCCCCCCCCACCCAAGGACCTCCCCAGGGCCCCCAAGGGCCCCCCCAAGCCCCCCCCCCAGTCCTCCCAGGACCCCCCTCCCCATGCCCCCCCCCTCAAAAGGACCTCCCCGGACACCCCCCCCCCCCAAAGCCCCCCCACCCCAAGGACCTCCTGGGACCCCCAAAGGCCACCTCCAAGGACCCCCCCACCCATGACCCCCCCCCCCATTACCCCCCCCCCCAATGTCCCCCCCTCCAAGGACTTCCCCCAGACCCCCCCCCAAAGACCCCCCCCCAGGGACCTCCCCAGGGACCCCCAAAGGCCCCCCCCAGCCCTCCCCCCCCCCACCCTGAGGACCTCCTGGGACCCCCAAAGCCACCTCCAAGGACCCCCCCCCCCAATGCCCCCCCCCCCCCAAGGACCTCCCCCCCCCCCAAAGACCCCCCTCCGACCCCTCTGTGCCCCCCCCGCAGGTGGTCGCCCCCCATCTCCACGTCCCATCATGGTGGCATCGCCGGAACCCGCCGGAACCCCCCGCAGCGCCCCCCCGCGGCCCCCCCGGGCCTGAGGACCCCGAGACCACCACCCCCCACCCCCCACCCTTGGACCATGAGGACCCCCAGGGGCTTCTCCTCTGGTGGCATCGGCCACGGGGACTTGACCCGTGGTGGCTTCTCTGGTGGCACCTCCGGGGGTGGCACCGCCCACCTTGACTTTGGCCGTGGTGGCACCCTCCCATGGTGGCATCTCCCATGGTGGCATCTCCCATGGTGGCATCTCCCATGATGGCATCTCCAATGGTGGCATCTCCCATGGTGGCATCTCCAAAGGTGGCATCTCCCATGGTGACTCTTCCCATGGTGACATCTCCCATGGTGGCATCTCCCATGTTGGCACAACCCATGGTGGCATCTCCCAAGGTGGTGGCATCTCCAAAGGTGACATCTCCCATGGTGGTGACTCTTCTCATGGTGACACGACCCATGGTGGCACCTCCCACGTCGACGTCTCCCACGGTGGTGGCACCTCCCATGGTGGCATCTCCCAAGGTGGTGGCATCTCCCAAGGTGGCATCTCCCATGGTGGTGACTCTTCCCATGGTGATATCTCCCATGGTGGCATCTCCCAAGGTGGTGGCACCTCCCATGGTGGCACGACCCATGGTGGCATCTCCCACATTGACTTTGGCCATGGTGGCGTCTCCCATGTTGGCACAACCCATGGTGGCATCTCCCAAGGTGGTGGCATCTCCCAAGGTGACATCTCCCATGGTGGTGACTCTTCCCCATGGTGACATCTCCCATGTTGGCACCTCCGTGATGGCATCTCCCATGGTGGCATCTCCCAAGGTGGTGGCATCTCCAAAGGTGGCATCTCCCATGGTGACTCTTCCCATGGTGGCATCTCCCAGGTGGTGGCACCTCCCATGGTGGCATCTCCCACCTTGACTTTGGCCATGGTGGCATCTCCAAGGTGACATCTCCCAGGATTACACCTCCCATGGTGACACCTCCCAAGACGGTGGCACCTCCCATCTTGGCATCTCCCACGTTGACTTTGGCCATGGTGGCACCTCCCATGATGGCATCTCCCATGGTGGCATCTCCCAAGGTGGTGGCACCTCCCACGGTGGCACCTCCCATGGTGACATAACCCACAGCAACGACACCTCCCATGATGGTGGCATCTCCCAAGGTGTCACCTCCCACGTCGACGTCTCCCACGGTGGTGGCATCTCCCACCTTGGCATCTCCCATGATGGCATCTCCCATGGTGGCATCTCCCAAGGTCTTGGCATCTCCAAACGTGACATCTCCCATGGTGGTGACATCTCCTATGGTGGCACCTCCCGTGGTGGCATTTCCCACCTTGACTTTGGCCATGGTGGCACCTCCCGTGATGGCATCTCCCATGGTGGCATCTCCCAAGGTGACATCTCCCATGGTGGCATCTCCAAAGGTGGCATCTCCCATGGTGACTCTTCCCATGGTGGCATCTCCCATGGTGGTGACTCTTCTCATGGTGGCACGACCCATGGTGGCATCTCCCACATTGACTTTGGCCATGGTGGCACCTCCCATGGTGGCACCTCCCGTGATGGCATCTCCCATGGTGGCATCTCCCAAGGTGGTGCATCTCCCATGGTGACATCTCCCAAGGTGGCACCTCCTATGGTGGCACGACCCATGGTGGCATCTCCCACGTTGACTTTGGCCATGGTGGCACCTCCCATGGTGGCATCTCCTGTGGTGGCATCTCCAAAGGTGACATCTCCCATAGTGGTGACTCTTCTCATGGTGGCATCTCCCAAGGTGTCACCTCCCACGTCGACGTCTCCCACGGTGGTGGCATCTCCCATGGTGGCACAACCCATGGTGGCATCTCCCGTGATGGCATCTCCCATGGTGGCATCTCCCAAGGTGGTGGCACCTCCCATGGTGACACGACCCATGGTGGCATCTCCCACGTTGACTTTGGCCATGGTGGCATCTCCCATGTTGGCACAACCCATGGTGGCATCTCCCAAGGTGGCATCTCCCAAGGTGGTGGCATCTCCAAAGGTGACATCTCCCATGGTGACTCTTCCCACGGTGGCACGACCCATGGTGACACCTCCCATGGTGACATCTCCTGTGGTGGCATCTTCCATGGTGACTCTTGCCATGGTGGCACCTCCCAAGGTGGCATCTCCCACCCTGACTTTGGCCATGGTGGCACCTCCCATGGTGACTCTTCTCATGGTGGCATCTCCCAAGGTGTCACCTCCCACCTGGACACCTCCCAAGGTGGTGGCACCTCCCACCTTGGCATCTCCCATGGTGGCACAACCCATGGTGGCACCTCCCGTGGTGGCACCTCCCAAGGTGGCACCTCCTGCATTGACACCTCCCAAGCTGGTGGCACCTCCCACGCTGACGTCCCCCAAGGTGGTGGCACCTCCCACGGTGACATCTCCCATGATGTTGGCACCTCCCAAGGTGGCACCTCCTGCGTAGACACTTCCCAAGGTGGTGGCACCTCCAAAGATGGTGGCATCTCCTATGACGTTGGCATCTCCCAAAGTGCCACCTCCCACCTCGTCACCTCCCAAGCTGGTGGCACCTCCCACGTTGACCTCTCCCAAGGTGGTGGCATCTCCTATGAGGTTGGCACCTCCCAAGATGGTGGCACCTCCAAAGAAGGTGGCATCTCCCATGACGTTGACATCTCCCAAGGTGTCACCTCCCACATTGATGTCCCCCAAGGTGGTGGCACCTCCCATGGTGGCATCTCCCACGACATTGGCACCTCCCAAGGTGTCACCTCCCCTGTTGACACCTCCCAAGGTGGTGACATCTCCCATGGTGGCATCTCCTATGACGTTGGCATCTCCCAAGGTGTCACCTCCCACCTGGACACCTCCCAAGGTGGTGGCACCTCTGAAGATGGTGTCACCTCCCACGACATTGGCATCTCCCAAGGTGTCACTTCCCAAGACGTTGGCATCTCCCATGGTGGTGGCACCCTCCAAGGTGGTGGCACCTCCCATGGTGTCACCTCCTGCCTCGACGCCTCCCAAGGTGGTGGCACCTCTGAAGATGGTGTCACCTCCCATGACGTTGGCACCTCCCAAGGTGTCACCTCCCACCTGGACACCTCCCAAGGTGGTGGCACCTCCAAAGATGGTGACATCTCCCACGACGTTGGCACCTCCCAAGGTGTCACCTCCCAAGCTGGTGGCACCTCCCAAGGTGGTGGCACCTTCAAAGATGGTGGCATCTCCTATGACGTTGGCACCTCCCAAGGTGCCACCTCCCGCATTGACACCTCCCAAGCTGGTGGCACCTCCAAAGATGGTGGCATCTCCTATGACATTGGCACCTCCCAAGGTGCCACCTCCCACCTGGACACCTCCCAAGCTGGTGGCACCTCCCAAGCTGATGGCACCTCTGAAAATGGTGTCACCTCCCATGACATTGGCATCTCCCAAGGTGGTGGCACCTATGAAGACGGTGACATCTCCCACGACGTTGGCATCTCCCAAGGCGTCACCTCCCCTGTTGACACCTCCCAAGGTGGTGACATCTCCCATGGTGACATCTCCCACGACATTGGCACCTCCCAAGGTGTCACCTCCCACCTGAACACCTCCCAAGGTGGTGGCACCTCCCACGTCAACGCCTCCCAACGTGGTGGCACCTCCCATGGTGGCACCTCCCGTGACGTTGGCACCTCCCAAGGTGTCACCTCCTGCCTCGACGCCTCCCAAGGTGGTGGCACCTCTGAAGATGGTGTCACCTCCCGTGACATTGGCACCTCCCAGGTGTCACCTCCCACCTGGGACACCTCCCAAGCTGGTGGCACCTCCCAAGGTGGTGGCACCTCCAAAGATGGTGACATCTCCCACGACGTTGGCATCTCCCAATGTGTCACCTCCCGCATTGACACCTCCCAAGCTGGTGGCACCTCCCATGTCAACGCCTCCCAACGTGGTGGCACCTCCCAAGGTGGTGGCACTTCCCATGGTGTCACCTCCCATGGTGTCCCCTCCCACGACGTTGGCATCTCCCAAGCTGGTGACACCCCCCAAGGTGGTGGCACCTCCAAAGATGGTGGCATCTCCTATGACGTTGGCACCTCCCAAGGTGTCACCTCCCACCTGGACACCTCCCAAGCTGGTGGCACCTCTGAAGATGGTGACATCTCCCATGACCTTGGCATCTCCCAAGCTGGTGGCACCTCCAAAGATGGTGACATCTCCCATGACGTTGGCACCTCCCAAGGTGTCACCTCCCACCTGGACACCTCCCAAGCTGGTGGCACCTCCCATGTTGACGTCTCCCATGGGGACATCTTCGATGACGCTGGCATCTCCCAAGGTGCCACCTCCCACCTGGACACCTCCCGAGGTGGTGGCACCTCTGAAGATGGTGACATCTCCCATGACATTGGCATCTCCCAAGGTGGCACCTCCCACCTCGTCACCTCCCAAGCTGGTGGCACCTCTAAAGATGGTGGCATCTCCTATGACGTTGGCACCTCCCAAGGTGTCACCTCCTGCCTTGACGCCTCCCAAGGTGGTGGCACCTCTGAAGACGGTGACATTTCCCATGACATTGGCACCTCCCAAGGTGTCACCTCCCACCTGGACACCTCCCAAGCTGGTGGCACCTCCCACGTCAACGCCTCCCAACGTGGTGGCACCTCCCATGGTGGCGCCTCCCGTGACGTTGGCATCTCCCAAGGTGTCACCTCTTGCCTCGACGCCTCCCAAGGTGGTGGCACCTCTGAAGATGGTGACATCTCCCATGACATTGGCACCTCCCAAGGTGTCACCTCTCCTGTTGACAACTCCCAAGGTGGTGTCCCCTCCCATGGTGACATCTCCCATGACGTTGGCACCTCCCAAGGTGTCACCTCCCCTGTTGACACTTCCCAAGCTGGTGGCACCTCCGAAGACGGTGACATCTCCCAAGGTGCCACCTCCCACCTCATCACCTCCCAAGCTGGTGGCACCTCCCACGTCAACGCCTCCCAACGTGGTGGCACCTCCCAAGGTGGTGGCACTTCCCATGGTGTCACCTCCCATGGTGTCACCTCCCATGGTGTCACCTCCCATGACGTTGGCATCTCCCAAGCTGGTGACACCCCCCAAGGTGGTGGCACCTCCAAAGATGGTGGCATCTCCTATGACGGTGACATCTCCCAAGGTGCCACCTCCCACCTCATCACCTCCCAAGCTGGTGGCACCTCCCATGTTGACGTCTCCCATGGGGACATCTTTGATGACGTTGGCACCTCCCAAGGTGCCACCTCTTTCCTCGACACCTCCCAAGGTGGTGGCACCTCTGAAGACAGCGACGTCTCCCGTGACATTGGCATCTCCCAAGGTGTCACCTCCCAAGCTGGTGGCACCTCCCAAGCTGGTGGCATCTCCAAAGATGGTGACATCTCCCACGACATTGGCACCTCCCAAGGTGTCACCTCCCACCTGGACACCTCCCAAGGTGGTGGCACCTCCCATGGTGTCCCCTCCCATGGTGTCCCCTCCCATGGCGTCCCCTCCCACGACGTTGGCACCTCCCAAGGTGCCACCTCCCACCTCATCACCTCCCAACCTGGTGGCACCTCCCATGGTTCCCTCTCCCACGACACTGACACCTCCCCCGCTGTCCCCTCCCCCGTTGCCCCCTCCCGTGACGGTGCCACCTCCCATGGTGCCCCCTCCCACCTTGGTGCCCCCTCCCCACCCGTGCCCTCTCTCCTCTCCGCCCCCTCCCACCCCCTCCTCGTTGGCCTCTCCCACCACCCCCGGTGGCTCCACCTCCTCTTCCTCCTCCTCCTCCTCCTCCTCACCCCTCCCTCCCCCACCCTTGGTGCCACCTTTAAAGTTGGCATCTTGGGCCCTTGGACATGTGACCCGGTGAGCGCTCGAGCTTTTCCGGAAGTTTCTTCTCGTTTGGCCGTCGATCGTCTCAACCGAGATCCTGAACTCAATCGTGGTCCTTGGTGGGATTCGGTGATCCTTCCGGAACCTTGCGGAAGCGCCCAAGCGGTGGCGGCGTTACCGGGCGCCGAAAGTTACGCCAACGGCTTGGTGGGACCTCTCAACCCCGCGACGTGCGCGGCGGCGGCGCTGTTGGCGGCCGCTCGGAACAAACCCTTGGCATCTTGGGCTTGTTTGGGCATCTCCCAAGGTGGTCTTGGTGGATCTGACGATGGTCACGGGGCCACCACCACCATGGTGGCTCCAATGGCTCCTCCGGCCAAGGTGCTTCACGCCGTCCTCAGGTACTTCCGGTGGGCGCAGGTGGCGGTGGTGGCGGCGCCCGACGACGCTTGGCGTGAGGTTGGCAGGGCCTTGGCACAGGAATTGAGGGAGAAGGGGTTGCCCGTCACCGTGGTGACCGGCACCGGGAGAGGGCACCGGGAGGCTGAGGAGGCCCTGAGGAGGGTGAAGAGGGCGGAGGGGGTCAGAGGTGAGGAGGAGGGGGAGGGGGGGTGGGTGGGGATGGGTGGGGGGGGGTGGGGTGGGGGGGTGGGTGGGGGTGGAGAGGGAGGAGGTGGGGTGGGTGGGGATGGGTGGGGGGAGAGGGTGGAGAAGGTGGGGATGGGTGGGGATGGGTGGGGAGAAGGTGGAGAAGGAGAGGGAGGAGGTGTTGATGGGTGGGGATGGGTGGGGGTGGGTGGGGGGGTGGGGTGGGTGGGGTGGGTGGGGGGTGGGGTGGAAGGGGGGAGAGGGTGGGGAGAAGGTGGGGGGAGAGGGTGAGAAGGTGGGGATGGAGAGGGAGGAGGTGGGGATGGGTGGGGATGGGTGGGTGGGAGGAGGTGGGATGGGTGGGGGGAGAGGTGGGGATGGAGAGGGAGGAGGTGGGGTGGGTGGGGATGGGTGGGGGTGGAAGGGGGGGAGAGGGTGGAGAAGGTGGGGATGGGTGGGGATGGGTGGGGAGAAGGTGGGGATGGAGAGAGAGGAGGTGGAGATGGGTGGGGGTGGGTGGGAATGGGTGGGGAGAAGGTGGAGAAGGTGGGGAGGGTGGGGGGGAGAGGGGTGGGGTGGGTGGGGTGGGAGAAGGTGGGGATGGAGAGGGAGGAGGAGAGATGGGTGGGGATGGGTGGGAGAAGGTGGAGGTGGATGGGTAAGTGGGGGGAGAAGGTGGAGATGGGTGGGTGGGATGGTGGGATGGGTGGGGGGAGAGGGTGGGGATGGAGAGGGAGGAGGTGGAGATGGTGGGTGGGGGGAGAGGGTGGAGAAGGTGGGGATGGGTGGGGAGAAGGTGGGGTGGGTGGGGTGGGTGGGGGGGAGAAGGTGGGGATGGAGAGGAGGAGGTGGGGATGGGTGGGGGGGTGGGGATGGAGAGGGAGGAGGTGGGTGGGTGGGGATGGGTGGGGGTGGGTGGGGGGAGAGGGTGGAGAAGGTGGGGAGGGGTGGGGGGGAGAGGGTGGGGATGGAGAGGGAGGAGGTGGGGTGGGTGGGGATGGGTGGGGGTGGGTGGGTGGGAGGAGGTGGGATGGGTGGGGGAGAGGGTGGGGGTGGACAGGGAGGAGGTGGGGTGGGTGGGATGGGTGGGGGGAGAGGGTGGAGAAGGTGGGGAGGGGTGGGGGGAGAGGGTGGGGATGGAGAGGGAGGAGGTGGAGATGGGTGGGGATTGGTGGGAATGGGTGGGGAGAAGGTGGGGGAGAGGGTGGAGAAGGTGGGATGGGTGGGGGGAGAGGGTGGGATGGAGAGGGAGGAGGAGAGATGGGTGGGGAGGGGTGGGGGCGAGGGTGGGGGGAGAGGGTGGAGAAGGTGGGGAGGGGTGGGGGGAGAGGGGTGGGGGGGGCAGAGGGTGGGGATGGAGAGGGAGGAGGAGAGATGGGTGGGGATGGGTGGGGAGAAGTTGGGGGGAGAAGGTGGAGAAGGTGGGGAGGGGTGGGGAGAAGGTGGGGGTGGAGAGGGAGGAGGTGGAGATGGGTGGGGTGGGTGGGGGTGGGTGGGGAGAGAGGGTGGAGAAGGTGGGGATGGAGAGGGAGGAGGTGGGGATGGGTGGGGATGGGTGGGGGGAGAAGGTGGAGAAGGTTGGATGGAGAGGTTGGATGGATGGAGATGTTTGGAGAAGGTTGATTGGATGGAGGTGGTTGGAGAAGGTTGGCTGGAGATGGTTGGAGATGGTTGGATGGAGAAGGTTGGATGGATGAGGTGGCTGGAGAAGGTTGGATGGAGAAGGTTGGATGGATGGAGATGTTTGGAGAAGGTTGGATGGAGAAGGTTGATGGATGGGGATGGTTGGAGATGGTTGGATGGATGGAGATGTTTGGAGAAGGTTGGCTGGAGATGGTTGGAGAAGGTTGGCTGGATGGAGATGTTTGGAGAAGGTTGGATGGAGAAGGTTGGATGGATGGAGATGTTTGGAGAAGGTTGGATGGAGAAGGTTGGAGAAGGTTGGATGGAGAAGGTTGGATGGATGGAGATGTTTGGAGAAGGTTGGATGGAGAAGGTTGGATGGAGAAAGTTGGATGGAGAAGGTTGGAGAAGGTTGGATGGAGATGTTTGGAGAAGGTTGGATGGAGAAGGTTGGCTGGAGAAGGTTGGATGGAGAAGGTTGGAGAAGGTTGGATGGAGAAGGTTGGCTGGAGATGGTTGGATGGAGAAGGTTGGATGGAGAAGGTTGGATGGAGAAGGTTGGCTGGAGATGGTTGGAGATGGTTGGCTGGAGAAGGTTGGCTGGATGGAGATGGTTGGAGAAGGTTGGATGGAGATGGTTGGATGGATGGAGATGGTTGGAGAAGGTTGAATGGATGGAGGTGGCTGGAGATGGTTGGAGAAGGTTGGATGGAGATGGTTGGAGATGATTGGCTGGCTGGAGATGGTTGGCTGGAGATGTCTGGAGAAGGCTGGGTGGCTGGAGAAGCCTGACTGGACAGAGAGAGGACAGAGGTGGCCCCGGTGGCCCTGGCCGCTCTCGGGGCTCCGCGCGGTGGCCATCTTGACCCCGCTCCTTGTCCCAGTGGTTGTCCTCTGCATGCACTCGGTCCTCCTGGGTGGGAGGAGCAAAGAGTCCTCCTGGAGGCGGCCGAGGACCTGGGCATGACCGACGGCTCCTACGTCTTCATCCCCTACGACGCCCTGACCTTCCCCCTGCCCTACGAGGACCTCTCTACCCCGTCCTGGGCAACAACTCCAAGGTGCGCGCGGCCTACGACGCCGTCCTCACCGTCACCATCGACTGTCCCCGCGGCGCCTTCCGCGACGCCCTCCGAAGGGCCAAGGAGGCCACGAGCTGCCGGCCCACTCGACCTCGAGGAGGTGAGGGGAGGGGAAAGGGTGGGAGGGGGAGATGGGGGGGAGGGGGAAGGTCTAGGGGTGAGGGACATCTATGGGTGATGAGGACATCTATGGGTGTGGGACATCTGGGGTGAGGAACATCTAAGGGTGAGGGACATCTGGGGTGAGGGACATCTGGGGTGAGGGACATCAATGGGGTGATGAGGAGCATTTATGGGTGAGGGACATCTATGGGTGAGGAACATCTAGGGGTGAGGGACATCTGGGTGAGGGACATCTGGGGTGAGGGACATCTGGGGGTGAGGAACGTCTGGAGTGAGGGACATCTGGGGTGAGGGACATCTGGGGTGAGGAACATCTGGGGTGATGAGGGACATCTATGGGTGAGGGACATCTATGGGTGAGGGACATCTATGGGGTGAGGAACATCTATGGGGTGAGGGACATCTGGGGGTGAGGGACATCTGGGGTGAGGAACGTCTATGGGGTGATGAGGAACCTCTGTGGGTGAGGAACGTCTATGGGTGAGGGACATCCAGGGGTGAGGGACATCAATGGTGAGGGACATCTATGGGGTGAGGAACATCTATGGGGTGAGGAACATCTATGGGTGAGGAACATCTAGGGGTGAGGGACATCTGGGGTGAGGGACATCTATGGGGTGAGGGACATCTATGGGGTGAGGGACATCTATGGGTGAGGGACATCTGGGGGTGAGGGACATCTGGGGTGAGGGACATCTATGGGTGAGGGACATCTATGGGGTGATGAGGGACATCTGGGGTGAGGGACATCAATGGGTGAGGAATATCTATGGGTGAGGGACATCTATGGGGTGAGGAACATCTAGGGGTGAGGGACATCTGGGGTGAGGGACATCTATGGGGTGAGGGACATCTATGGGGTGAGGGACATCTATGGGTGAGGGACATCTGGGGTGAGGGACATCTATGGGGTGAGGGACATCTGGGGGTGAGGGACATCTATGGGGTGAGGGACATCTGGGGTGAGGGACATCTATGGGGTGAGGAACATCTATGGGTGAGGGACATCTATGGGTGAGGGACATCTGGGGTGAGGGACATCTGGGGTGAGGAACGTCTATGGGTGAGGGACATCAATGGGGTGATGAGGAACCTCTGTGGGGTGAGGAACGTCTATGGGTGAGGGACATCCAGGGGTGAGGGACATCAATGGGTGAGGGACATCTATGGATGAGGGACATCTATGGGGTGAGGAACATCTATGGGTGAGGGACATCAATGGGTGAGGGACATCTGGGGGTGATGAGAGACATCTATGGGTGAGGAACATCTAGGGGTGAGGGACATCAATGGGGTGATGAGGGACATTTAGGGGTGAGGAACATCTAGGGGTGAGGGACATCTGGGGTGAGGGACATCTGGGGGTGATGAGGGACATCTATGGGTGAGGGACATCAATGGGGTGATGAGGAGCATTTATGGGTGAGGGACATCTATGGGTGAGGAACATCTAGGGGTGATGAGGGACTTCTATGGGTGAGGAACCTCTATGTGTGAGGGACATCTGGGGTTGAGGGACATCTGGGGTGAGGAACATCTGGGGGTGAGGGACATCAATGGGTGAGGGACATCTATGGGGTGAGGGACATCTGGGGTGAGGAACATCTGGGGGTGAGGGACATCAATGGGTGAGGGACATCTATGGGGTGAGGGACATCTGGGGTGAGGGACATCTGGGGTGATGAGAGACATCTATGGGTGAGGGACATCTATGGGGTGATGAGGAGCATCTATGGGTGAGGGACATCTGGGGGTGAGGGACATCTATGGGTGAGGGACATCTATGGGGTGATGAGGAGCATCTATGGGTGAGGGACATCTAGGGGTGAGGGACATCTATGGGTGAGGAACATCTATGGGTGAGGGACATCTGGGGTGAGGGACATCTATGGGGTGAGGGACATCTATGGGGTGAGGGACATCTGGGGTGAGGGACATCAATGGGTGAGGGACATCTATGGGGTGAGGGACATCTATGGGGTGAGGGACATCAATGGGTGAGGGACATCTGGGGTGAGGGACATCTATGGGTGAGGGACATCTATGGGGTGAGGGACATCTGGGGTGAGGGACATCTGGGGTGAGGGACATCTGGGGTGATGAGAGACATCTATGGGTGAGGGACATCAATGGGGTGATGAGGAGCATTTATGGGTGAGGGACATCTATGTGTGAGGGACATCTGGGGTTGAGGGACATCTGGGGTGAGGAACATCTGGGGGTGAGGGACATCTGGGGTGAGGGACATCTATGGGTGAGGGACATCTATGTGTGAGGGACATCTGGGGTGAGGAACATCTGGGGGTGAGGGACATCAATGGGTGAGGGACATCTATGGGGTGAGGGACATCTGGGGTGAGGGACATCTGGGGTGATGAGAGACATCTATGGGTGAGGGACATCTATGGGGTGATGAGGAGCATCTATGGGTGAGGGACATCTAGGGGTGAGGGACATCTATGGGTGAGGGACATCTGGGGTGAGGGACATCTATGGGTGAGGGACATCAATGGGTGAGGGACATCTATGGGGTGAGGAACATCTATGGGTGAGGGACATCTGGGGTGAGGGACATCTATGGGGTGAGGGACATCTATGGGGTGAGGAACATCTATGGGTGAGGGACATCTGGGGTGAGGGACATCTATGGGGTGAGGGACATCTATGGGGTGAGGGACATCTGGGGTGAGGAACGTCTAGGGGTGATGAGGGACATCTATGGGTGAGGAACATCTATGGGGTGAGGGACATCTGGGGTGAGGGACATCTGGGGTGAGGGACATCTATGGGGTGATGAGGAACCTCTGTGGGGTGAGGGACGTCTATGGGTGAGGAACATCAATGGGTGAGGGACATCAATGGGTGAGGGACATCTGGGGTGAGGGACATCTATGGGGTGAGGGACATCTATGGGTGAGGGACATCTATGAGGTGAGGAACATCTGGGGGTGAGGGACATCTATGGGTGAGGGACATCTATGGGTGAGGGACATCTGGGGTGAGGGACATCTATGGGTGAGGGACATCTGGGGGTGATGAGGAGCATCTATGGGTGAGGGACATCTAGGGGTGAGTGGCATCTATGGGTGTGGAACATCTATGGGGTGATGAGGAACCTCTGTGGGGTGAGGAACGTCTATGGGTGAGGGACATCAATGGGTGAGGGACATCAATGGGTGAGGGACATCTGGGGTGATGAGAGACATCTATGGGTGAGGGACATCTATGGGGTGATGAGGAGCATCTATGGGTGAGGGACATCTAGGGATGAGGGACATCTATGGGTGAGGAACATCTATGGGTGTGGAACATCTATGGGGTGATGAGGGACATCTGGGGGGTGAGGAACGTCTAGGGGTGAGGGACATCTATGGGTGAGGAACATCTATGGGTGAGGGACACCTGGGGTGAGGGACATCTATGGGGTGAGGGACATCTATGGGGTGAGGGACATCTATGGGTGAGGGACATCTGGGGTGAGGGACATCTGGGGTGAGGGACATCTGGGGTGAGGGACATCTATGGGGTGATGAGGAACCTCTGTGGGGTGAGGAACATCTATGGGTGAGGAACATCAATGGGTGAGGGACATCTAGGGGTGAGGGACATCTAGGGGTGAGGGACATCTATGGGGTGAGGAACATCTAGGGGTGAGGGACATCTGGGGGTGAGGGACATCTGGGGTGAGGAACGTCTATGGGGTGATGAGGAACCTCTGTGGGGTGAGGAACGTCTATGGGTGAGGGACATCAATGGGTGAGGGACATCTATGGGGTGAGGAACATCTATGGGTGAGGGACATCTGGGGTGAGGGACATCTGGGGTGAGGAACGTCTAAGGGTGAGGGACATCTATGGGGTGATGAGGAGCATCTAGGGGTGAGGGGCATCTGGGGGTGAGGGACATCTGGGGTGAGGAACGTCTAAGGGTGAGGGACATCTAGGGGTGAGGGACATCTATGGGGTGAGGAACCTCTATGGGTGATGGACATCAATGGGTGAGGGACATCTGGGGTGAGGGACATCTATGGGGTGAGGGACATCTGGGGTGAGGGACATCAATGGGGTGAGGGACATCTATGGGGTGAGGGACATCTATGGGGTGAGGGACATCAATGGGTGAGGGACATCTAGGGGTGAGGGACATCTATGGGGTGAGGGACATCTGGGGGTGAGGGACATCTGGGGGTGAGGGACATCTATGGGTGAGGGACATCAATGGGGTGAGGGACATAAATGGGTGAGGAATGTCTATGGGTGAGGAACATCTACAGGGTGAGAAACCTCTATGGGATGAGGAGGAACATCTGTGGGGTGAGGGACACAGCTGTGGGGTGAGGGACACATTCCCTTGACCAACAGGGTTGGGTAGAGGTGGCCTTGGCCAACAGTGTTGGCTGGAGATGCCCTTGACCACCAGTGTTGGCTGGAGATAACCTTGGCCAACAGGGTTGGATAGAGATGGCCACCAGTGTTGGCTGGAGATGCCCTTGGCCAATAGGGTTGGATAGAGATGGCCTTGGCCAACAGTGTTGGATAGAGATGGCCTTGGCCAACAGTGTTGGGTAGAGATGGCCATGGCCAAGAGGGTTGGGTAGAGATGACCTTGACCACCAGTGTTGGCTGGAGATGCCCTTGGCCAACAGGGTTGGATAGAGATGGCCTTGGCCACCTGTGTTGGTTGGAGATGACCTTGGCCACCAGTCTTGGGTAGAGGTGACCTTGGCCACCGGTGTTGGTTGGAGACACCCATGGCCATCAGGGTTGGGTAGAGATGCTCTTGGCCACCACTGTTGGGTAGAGATGGCCTTGACCACCACCATTGGCTGGAGATGCTCTTGGCCCCCAGCATTGCCTGGAGATGACCTTGGCCATCAGGGTTGGGTAGAAATGACCAACAGTGTTGGGTAGAGATGGCTTTGACAACCACCATTGGCTGGAGATGACCTTGGCCAACAGTGTTGGATAGAGATGGCCACCACTGTTGGGTAGAGATGGCCTTGACCACCACCGTTGGCTGGAGATGCTCTTGGTCACCAGTGTTGGGTAGAGACGCCCATGGCCACCAAGGTTGGGTAGAGATGGCCACCACAGTTGGGTAGAGATGGCCTTGACCACCACCATTGGCTGGAGATGCTCTTGGCCATCAGGGTTGGGTAGAAATGACCAACAGTGTTGGGTAGAGATGGCTTTGACAACCAGTGTTGGCTGGAGATGCCCTTGGTCACCAGTGTTGGGTAGAGAAGCCCATGGCCACCAAGGTTGGGTAGAGATGGCCACCACAGTTGGGTAGAGATGGCCTTGACCACCACCATTGGCTGGAGATGCTCTTGACCCCCAGCATTGGCTGGAGATGACCTTGGCCAACAGTGTTGGATAGAGATGGCCACCACTGTTGGGTAGAGATGGCCTTGACCACCACCATTGGCTGGAGATGCTCTTGGTCACCAGTGTTGGGTAGAGACGCCCATGGCCACCAAGGTTGGGTAGAGATGGCCACCACTGTTGGGTAGAGATGGCCTTGACCACCACCATTGGCTGGAGATGCTCTTGGTCACCAGTGTTGGGTAGAGACGCCCATGGCCACCAAGGTTGGGTAGAGATGGCCACCACAGTTGGGTAGAGATGGCCTTGACCACCACCGTTGGCTGGAGATGCTCTTGGCCATCAGGGCTGGGCATCGACACCCACGGCCACCACGCTTGGCCGGAGGTCCCCATCCCCACCACCATTTCTCCCCCTGGAGCTGCCGTTGGGTGTCCCCTCGGTGCCACCTCCTTCCCATCCCTCGCTTCTCCTTCCAACCCCCAAGGTCCACCCTCTCTTCGCCACCATCTACGACTCGGTCTACTTCCTGGCCATGGCGGCCGAGGCGGCGCGGCGCAGCGGGCGCTGGGTGATGGGCACCACGGTGGCCGAGCACGCCCGCGACTTCCGCTTCCAAGGCTTCTGCCAGAGCTTCTCGGTGGACGAAGCCGGGGAGGTCAACGTCCCCTACGTCATCTTGGACACGGACGGCCAGGGAAGCCACCTCTGGCCGGTCTACGAGCTGGAACCGGCCACGCGCGGCCTCGGCTACCGCGGGCGCGGCGTCCATTGGCCGCGCAGCTCCAGCCCTGGCACCGACGCCTCCTGCTGGTTCGACTCCGGCTCCATCTGCAACGGAGGTGAGGGCTGGGGTGGGGAGGAGGCCACGTGGGTTATGGGGGGCGACCAGGGAATGGGGGTTATGGGGGGTGACCAGGCCACGTGGGTTATGGGGGCGACCAGGGAATGGGGGTTATGGGGGGCAACCAGGGAATGGGGGTTATGGGGGGCAACCAGGGAATGGGGGTTATGGGGGGCAACCAGGGGATGGGGGTTATGGGGGGCAACCAGGGAATGGGGGTTATGGGGGGCGATCGGGGAATGGGGGTTATGGGGGGCAACCAGGGAATGGGGGTTATGGGGGGTGACCAGGGAATGGGGGTTATGGGGGGCGATCGGGGAATGGGGGTTATGGGGGGTGACCAGGGAATGGGGGTTATGGGGGGTGACCAGGGAATGGGGGTTATGGGGGGTGACCAGGCCACGTGGGTTATGGGGGGCAACCAGGGAATGGGGGTTATGGGGGGTGACCAGGCCACGTGGGTTATGGGGGGCAACCAGGGAATGGGGGTTATGGGGGGTGACCAGGGAATGGGGGTTATGGGGGGCAACCAGGGAATGGGGGTTATGGGGGGTGACCAGGGAATGGGGGTTATGGGGGCAACCAGGGAATGGGGGTTATGGGGGGCAACCAGGGAATGGGGGTTATGGGGGGCGACCAGGGGATGGGGGTTATGGGGGGCAACCAGGGAATGGGGGTTATGGGGGGCAACCAGGGAATGGGGGTTATGGGGGGCGACCAGGGAATGGGGGTTATGGGGGGCAACCAGGGAATGGGGGTTATGGGGGGTGACCAGGGAATGGGGGTTATGGGGGGCAACCAGGCCACGTGGGTTATGGGGGGCGACCAGGGAATGGGGGTTATGGGGGGCAACCAGGGAATGGGGGTTATGGGGGAAACCAGGGCACGTGGGTTATGGGGGGTGACCAGGGAATGGGGGTTATGGGGGCGACCAGGGAATGGGGGTTATGGGGGAAACCAGGGGATGGGGGTTATGGGGGGCAACCAGGGAATGGGGGTTATGGGGGGCAACCAGGCCACGTGGGTTATGGGGGGCGACCAGGGAATGGGGGTTATGGAGGGCGACCAGGGAATGGGGGTTATGGGGGGCGATCGGGGAATGGGGGTTATGGGGGGCAACCAGGGAATGGGGGTTATGGGGGGTGACCAGGGGATGGGGGTTATGGGGGGCGACCAGGGAATGGGGGTTATGGGGGGCGACCAGGGAATGGGGGTTATGGGGGGTGACCAGGGAATGGGGGTTATGGGGGCAACCAGGGAATGGGGGTTATGGGGGAAACCAGGGAATGGGGGTTATGGGGGGCAACCAGGGAATGGGGGTTATGGGGGGCGATCGGGGAATGGGGGTTATGGGGGAAACCAGGGAATGGGGGTTATGGGGGGTGACCAGGGAATGGGGGTTATGGGGGGTGACCAGGGAATGGGGGTTATGGGGGCAACCAGGGAATGGGGGTTATGGGGGAAACCAGGGAATGGGGGTTATGGGGGGCAACCAGGGAATGGGGGTTATGGGGGGCGATCGGGGAATGGGGGTTATGGGGGAAACCAGGGAATGGGGGTTATGGGGGGCAACCAGGGAATGGGGGTTATGGGGGGCGACCAGGGAATGGGGGTTATGGGGGGCGACCAGGGGATGGGGGTTATGGGGGTGACCAGGGAATGGGGGTTATGGGGGTGACCAGGGAATGGGGGTTATGGGGGGCAACCAGGGAACGTGGGTTATGGGGGGCAACCAGGGGATGGGGGTTATGGGGGGCAACCAGGGCACGTGGGTTATGGGGGGTGACCAGGGAATGGGGGTTATGGGGGGCGACCAGGGGATGGGGGTTATGGGGGGCGACCAGGGGATGGGGGTTATGGGGGGCAACCAGGGAATGGGGGTTATGGGGGGCAACCAGGGCACGTGGGTTATGGGGGGTGACCAGGGAATGGGGGTTATGGGGGCAACCAGGGAATGGGGGTTATGGGGGGCGACCAGGGAATGGGGGTTATGGGGGCAACCAGGGAATGGGGGTTATGGGGGGCGACCAGGGAATGGGGGTTATGGGGGGCGACCAGGGAATGGGGGTTATGGGGGCAACCAGGGAATGGGGGTTATGGGGGGTGACCAGGCCACGTGGGTTATGGGGGGCAACCAGGGAATGGGGGTTATGGGGGGCGACCAGGGAATGGGGGTTATGGGGGTGACCAGGGAATGGGGGTTATGGGGGGTGACCAGGGAATGGGGGTTATGGGGGAAACCAGGGAATGGAGGTTATGGGGGGCCATGGGTGACCTTGGGTGGGCATCGTTGACCATTGGTGGGCATGGGAAGGCATCGGCGGCCATGGTTGACCATAGGTGGCCATGGTTGACCATTGGTGGGCATGGGAGGGCATGGGGGTCCATGGTTGACCATAGGTGGCCATGGTTGACCATTGGTGGGCATGGGACGGGCATGGGGGGCCATGGTTGGCCATAGGTGGCCATGGTTGACCATAGGTGGGCATGGGAGGGCATCGGCAGCCATGGTTGACCATAGGTGGTCATGGGAGAGCATGGGGGTCCATGGTTGACCATAGGTGGCCATGGTTGACCATTGGTGGGCATGGGAGGGCATGGGGGTCCATGGTTGACCATAGGTGGCCATGGTTGACCATTGGTGGGCATGGGAGGGCATGGGGGTCCATGGTTGACCATAGGTGGCCATGGTTGACCATTGGTGGGCATGGGAGGGCGTGGGGGTCCATGGTTGACCATAGGTGGTCATGGGAGAGCATGGGGGTCCATGGTTGACCATAGGTGGCCATGGTTGACCATTGGTGGGCATGGGAGGGCGTGGGGGTCCATGGTTGACCATAGGTGGCCATGGTTGACCATTGGTGGTCATGGGAGAGCATGGGGGCCATGGTTGACCATAGGTGATCGTGGTTGACCATAGGTGGTCATGGGAGGGCATGGGTGGTCATGGTTGACCATAGGTGGCCATGGTTGACCATAGGTGGCCATGGTTGACCATAGGTGGTCATGGGAGAGCATGGGTGGCCATGGTTGAACATAGGTAGCCATGGTTGACCATAGGTGGCCATGGTTGACCATAGGTGGTCATGGGAGGGCATGGGGGGCCATGGTTGAACATAGGCAGCCATGGTTGACCATTGGTGGTCACGGTTGACCATGATTGGCCATGGTTGACCATAGATGGTCATGGGAGGGCATGGGTGGCCATGGTTGAGCGTAGGTGGGCATCGTTGACCATAGGTGGCCATGGGAGGGCATGGGGGGCAACCAGGGTCACCGAGGGCTGCAGATGGCCGTGGTTGACCATAGGTGGGCATCGTTGACCGTAGGTGGCCGTGGGAGGGCATGGGTGGCCATGGTTGACCATAGATGGCCATGATTGAACATCAATGGCCATGATTGACCGTAGGTGGCCACAGTTGATCACAGGTGGCCACGTTTGACCATAGGTGGCCACAGTTGACTATAGGTGGCCATAACTGACCGTAGGCGGCCACGGTTGACCACAGGTGGCCATGATTGACCATAGGTGGCCATAGTTGACCACAAGGTCACTATGGTTGACCATAGTTGGCCACAGTTGACCGTAAGTGGCCATAACTGACCCTAGGTGGCCATGGCTGACCATAGGTGGCCATAACTGACCATAGTTGGCCATAACTGACCATAGTTGGCCACAGTTGACCACAGGTCACCACGGTTGACCACAGGTGGCCACAGTTGACCATAGGTGGTCACTGTTGACCATAGGTGGCCATAACTGACCATAGGTGGCCACAGTGCCATGGTTGACTATGGGTGGCCATGATTGACCATAGGAGGCCACAGTTGACCATAGGTGGCCATGGTTGATCACAGGTGGCCATGATTGACCATAGGTGGTCACAGTTGACCATGGTGGGCATGATTGACCATAGGTGGCCATAACTGACCATAGGTGGTCATGGTTGACCATAGGTGGCCATAACTGACCATAGGTGGCCATGATTGACCATAGTTGGCCACAGTTGACCATAGGTGGCCATGGTTGATCACAGGTGGCCATAACTGACCATAGGTGGCCACAGTTGACCATAGGTGGCCATGATTGACCATAGGTGGTCACAGTTGACCATAGGTGGTCACAGTTGACCATAGGTGGCCATAACTGACCATAGGTGGCCACAGTTGACCATAGGTGGCCATGATTGACCATAGGTGGCCATAACTGACCATAGGTGGCCACAGTTGACCATAGGTGGCCATGATTGACCATAGGTGGCCATAACTGACCATAGGTGGTCATAGTTGACCATAGGTGGCCATAACTGACCATAGGTGGCCATGATTGACCATAGGTGGCCACAGTTGACCATAGGTGGCCATGATTGACCATAGTTGGCCACAGTTGACCACAGCTGGCCATGATTGACCATAGGTGGCCACGATTGATCACAGCTGGCCATGGTTGACCATAGGTGGCCACAGTTGACCATAGGTGGCCATGATTGACCATAGTTGGCCACGACTGATCACAGGTGGCCATGATTGACCATAGGTGGCCACAGTTGACCATAGGTGGCCATGATTGACCATAGGTGGCCACAGTTGATCATAGGTGGCCATGATTGACCATAGTTGGCCACGATTGATCACAGCTGGCCATGGTTGACCATAGGTGGCCACAGTTGACCATAGGTGGCCATGATTGACCATAGTTGGCCACAGTTGACCATAGGTGGCCATGGTTGACCATAGGTGGCCACAGTTGACCATAGGTGGCCATGATTGACCATAGTTGGCCACAGTTGACCACAGGTGGCCATGATTGACCATAGGTGGCCACTGTTGGCCATAGGTGGCCATAACTGACCATAGGTGGCCATAACTGACCATAGGTGGCCAGGATTGACTACAGGTGGCCATGATTGACCATAGGTGGCCACGATTGATCACAGCTGGCCATGGTTGACCATAGGTGGCCACAGTTGACCATAGGTGGCCATGATTGACCATAGTTGGCCACAGTTGATCACAGGTGGCCATGGTTGACCATAGGTGGCCACAGTTGACCATAGGTGGCCATGATTGACCATAGGTGGCCACAGTTGACCATAGGTGGCCATGATTGACCATAGTTGGCCACGATTGATCACAGGTGGCCATGATTGACCATAGGTGGCCACAGTTGACCATAGGTGGCCATGATTGACCATAGTTGGCCACGATTGATCACAGGTGGCCATGGTTGACCATAGGTGGCCACAGTTGACCATAGGTGGCCATGATTGACCATAGGTGGCCACAGTTGACCATAGGTGGCCATGATTGACCATAGTTGGCCACGGTTGATCACAGGTGGCCATGATTGACCATAGGTGGCCACAGTTGACCATAGGTGGCCATGATTGACCATAGTTGGCCACGATTGATCACAGCTGGCCATGGTTGACCATAGGTGGCCACAGTTGATCACAGGTGGCCATGATTGACCATAAGTGGCCACAGTTGACCATAGGTGGCCATGATTGACCATAGGTGGCCACAGTTGATCACAGGTGGCCATGATTGACCATAGGTGGCCACAGTTGACCATAGGTGGCCATGATTGACCATAGTTGGCCACGACTGATCACAGCTGGCCATGGTTGACCATAGGTGGCCACAGTTGACCATAGGTGGCCATGATTGACCATAGGTGGCCGCAGTTGACCATAGGTGGCCATGATTGACCATAGTTGGCCACGATTGATCACAGCTGGCCATGGTTGACCATAGTTGGCCACAGTTGACCATAGGTGGCCATGATTGACCATAGGTGGCCACAGTTGATCACAGGTGGCCATGATTGACCATAGGTGGCCACAGTTGACCATAGCTGGCCATGATTGACCATAGGTGGCCACAGTTGATCACAGGTGGCCATGATTGACCATAGTTGGCCACGATTGATCACAGGTGGCCATGGTTGACCATAGGTGGCCACAGTTGACCATAGGTGGCCATGATTGACCATGGTGGCCATCCATGACCATAACCACTCATTGGTGGCCGCGGGTCACCACGGGGAGCATCCACCACCGTAAGCAACCATTGGTGGCCACGGGTTCCTGGGTGGCCACGGCCACCAAGGAGAGGCCCCGGGTGGCCTTGTGACCCCTCCCCTGACCCCCCCTCCTGCTCTGCCCCAGGGGTCGACGCCACCTTCGTCCTCCTGATGTTCCTCCTCATCTCGGCCCTCATCGCCGGCGGCGCCGCCCTCGCCTGCTTCATCCGGTTGGTGCCACCACCCCGTGGGGTCCCAGGGGATGGGGAGAACCTCGAGGAGGTCCAGGGACACCTCCACCCCCTTCCCACGTCCTCTCCATCCCCACCACCACCACCACCAAATCCCTGCAGGCGCCGGATCCAGGAGGCCCAACTGATGAAGGGACCCAACAAGATCATCCTCACCATGGAGGACTTGACCTTCATCAACACCCAGAGCAGCAAACGGGTGAGGGACCCGGGGGGGGGACACCTGGGTGGGGTGGGGTGGGAGCTGTGGTGGTCACGTTGGGTTGGGGTCTCCAGGGGCCCAGAGGTGGTTGGGAAGGAGCCCCCCCGAAGGGCTGAGCTTCTGCCCCGTGGCCTTGGGAGGAGAACCTTGGGCTGGTGGGACCCCGTGGGGGATGTCTCCCCGTGGTCTGAGGGTTCCCCCAAGGCCAGGTACCACCCTGGGAGAAGGTCCCTGGGGTGGTGGGACCCCAGGGGTGTCGTCTCCCCATGGTCTGAGGGTTCCCTCAAGGCCAGGTCCCACCCTGGGAGAAGGTCCAAGGCCTGGTGGGACCCCAGGGGTGACGTCCAACCTTGGGTGCAGGGTCCCCATGGCCTGAGATGTCCCCATGGGTGAGGTGGCCCCATGGGTGTTGTGTCCCCATGGCCTGAGGGCTCCCTTGGGGCCAGGTCCCACCCTGGGAGAAGGTCCCTTGGCTGGTGGGATCCCATGAGTGACGTCTCCAGGATCCCCATGGCCTGGGGTGGCCTCTGGGACCCAGATCTCGCTTGGGAGGTCACCTCGAGGCTGGTGGATCTCCAGGGGTGTCGTCTCCCCATGGCCTGAGGGCTCCTTTGGGACCAGGTCCCACCCTGGGAGAAGGTCCAAGGCCTGGTGGGACCCCAGGGGTGATGTCTCCAGGATCCCCATGGCCTGGGGTGGCCTCTGGGACCCAGATCTCACTTGGGAGGTCACCTCGAGGTTGATGGATCTCCAGGGGTGTCGTCTCCCCATGGCCTGAGGGCTCCTTTGGGACCAGGTCCCACCCTGGGAGAAGGTCCAAGGCCTGGTGGGACCCCAGGGGTGACGTCCCACCTTGGGTGCAGGGTCCCCATGGCCTGAGATGTCCCCATGGGTGAGGTGGCCCCATGGGTGTTGTGTCCCCATGGCCTGAGGGCTCCCTTGGGGCCAGGTCCCACCCTGGGAGAAGGTCCCTGGGCTGGTGGGACCCCAGGGGTGACGTCTCCAGGATCTCCATGGCCTGGGGTGGCCTCTGGGACCCAGATCTCACTTGGGAGGTCACCTCGAGGCTGGTGGATCTCCAGGGGTGTCGTCTCCCCATGGCCTGAGGGCTCTTTTGGGGCCAGGTCCCACCCTGGGAGAAGGTCCCTGGGCTGGTGGGACCCCAGGGGTGTCGTCTCCCCATGGTCTGAGGGTTCCCCCAAGGCCAGGTCCCACCCTGGGAGAAGGTCCCTGGGCTGGTGGGACCCCAGGGGTGTCGTCTCCCCATGGTCTGAGGGTTCCCCCAAGGCCAGGTCCCACCCTGGGAGAAGGTCCCTGGGCTGGTGGGACCCCAGGGGTGACGTCTCCAGGATCCCCATGGCCTGGGGTGGCCTCTGGGACCCAGATCTCACTTGGGAGGTCACCTCGAGGTTGATGGATCTCCAGGGGTGTCGTCTCCCCATGGCCTGAGGGCTCCTTTGGGACCAGGTCCCACCCTGGGAGAAGGTCCAAGGCCTGGTGGGACCCCATGGTGATGTCCAACCTTGGGTGCAGGGTCCCCATGGCCTGAGATGTCCCCATGGGTGAGGTGGCCCCATGGGTGTTGTGTCTCCATGGCCTGAGGGCTCCCTTGGGGCCAGGTCCCACCCTGGGAGAAGGTCCCTGGGCTGGTGGGACCCCAGGGGTGATGTCTCCAGGATCCCCATGGCCTGGGGTGGCCTCTGGGACCCAGATCTCACTTGGGAGGTCACCTCGAGGTTGATGGATCTCCAGGGGTGTCGTCTCCCCATGGCCTGAGGGCTCCTTTGGGACCAGGTCCCACCCTGGGAGAAGGTCCCTGGGGTGGTGGGACCCCGTGGTGACGTGGCCCGTGGTGATGTGGCCCCCACAGGTCGATGGCAGCCGCAGCAGCTTGGCCGGACGCAGCGCCGGAGACGCCAAGAGCGTCAAGAGCGTCACCGCCGCCCCGGACAACACCAACGTGGCCATCGCCGAGGTACCACCTCCAGCACCATCTCCAGCACCTCCAGCACCATCTCCAGCACCTCCAGCACCACCATCTCCATCAATTCCATCACCTCCACCACCACCTCCACCACCATCTCCATTGACACCTCCAACACCACCTCCAACACCTCCAACACCACCATCAACACCTCCAACACCTCCAACACCACCATCAACACCACCATCCCCACCTCCAACACCTCCATCACCACCACCACCTCCACAACTACCACCTCGACCTCCACCACCACCACCTCCAGCACCATCTCCATCAATTCCAGGACCTCCAGCACCTCCAACACCTCCACCACCACCTCCACCACCACCATCTCCACCACCAACTCCATCACCACATTCTCCATCAATTCCATCACCTCCAGCATTGTCTCCAACACCTCCAGCACCTCCAGCACCTCCATCACCACCTCCACCACCTCCATCACCACCTCCACCACCTCCATCACCACCACCACCCTCACCACCTCCATCAACACCACCTCCAGCATCTCCACCTCAACCACCTCCATCACCACATTCTCCATCAATTCCATCACCTCCAGCATTGTCTCCACCACCTCCAGCACCTCCACCACCATCACCATCTCCACCACCACCTCCACCACCACCATCTCCATCAATTCCACCACCTCCAGCACCACCTCCAGCACCTCCACCACCACCATCACAACCTCCACTGCCACCTCCAGCACCATCTCCAGCACCAACTCTCTCAACACCACCTCCACCACCTCCACCTCCACCACCACCTCCACCACCATCTCCATTGACACCTCCAACACCACCTCCAACACCACCAACACCACCAGCAACACCACCAGCACCACCTCCAACACCACCAGCACCACCTCCATCCCCACCTCCAACACCTCCATCAGCACCACCACCTCCACAACTACCACCTCGACCTCCACCACCACCACCTCCAGCACCATCTCCATCAATTCCAGGACCTCCAGCACCTCCAACACCTCCAACACCACCTCCAGCACCACCACCACCATCACCACCTCCATCAACACCACCTCCAGCATCTCCACCACCACCTCCTCCATCAATTCCATCACCTCCAGCATTGTCTCCACCACCTCCAGCACCTCCACCACCACCTCAACCTCCACCACCTCCACCACCACCATCTCCATCAATTCCATCACCTCCAGCACCATCTCCAACACCTCCAGCACCTCCACCTCCTCCTCCCCCTCTCCCCACCTCCACTTCCACCTCCAGTTCCACCTCCACCACCACCACCTCCACCACCATCTCCTCCTCCCCACAAACACCCCCCACCCATCCCACCACCACCTCCACCCTCACCACCTCCCTCTCCCTACAAACAAGCCCCACCCATCCCATCTCCACCTCCACCACCACCTCCACCATCTCCACCACCTCCACCTTCACCTTCACCACCCCAACCTCCACCTCCCTCTCCCCACAAACACCCCCCACCCATCCCACCACCTCCATGTCCACCTCCACCTCCTCCTCTCCCTCTCCCCACAAAACCCCCCCACCCATCCCATCTCCACCTCCACCACCACCTCCACCTCTTCCACCTCCACCACCACCTCCACTTCCACCATCACCTCCACCACCACCTCTACCACCTCCCTCTCCCCACAAACACCCCCCCACCCATCCCACCTCCACCACCACCTCCACTTCCACCATCACCTCCACCACCACCTCCACCTCTTCCACCTCACCACCTCCACCAACACCATCTCCATCAATTCCATCACCTCCAGCACCATCTCCAACACCTCCACCACCTCCAGCACCACCACCACCATCACCACCTCCATCAACACCACCTCCAGCATCTCCACCACCACCTCCTCCATCAATTCCATCACCTCCAGCATTGTCTCCACCACCTCCAGCACCTCCACCACCACCTCAACCTCCACCACCTCCACCACCACCATCTCCATCAATGCCAGCACCTCCAGCACCACCTCCTCCACCACCTCCACCCTCACCACCTCCCTCTCCCTACAAACACCCACCACCCATCCCACCACCTCCACCTCTTCCACCTCCATCACCACCTCCACCTCCACCAACATCTCCTCCTCCCCACAAACACCCCCCACCCATCCCACCACCACCTCCACCTCCACCACTTCCACCACCTTCACCACCTCCCTCTCCCTCTCCCCACAAACACCCCCCACCCATCTCCATCTCCACCTCCACCACCACCTCCACTTCCACCATCACCTCCACCACCTCCACCACCACCTCTACCACCTCCCTCTCACCACAAACACCCCCCACCCATCCCACCAACTCCACCACTACCTCCACTTCCACCACCACCACCACCTCTTCCACCTCACCACCTCCTCCTCTCCCTCTCCCCACAAAACCCCCCCCACCCATCCCACCACCTCCACCACCACTTCCACTTCCACCACCTCCACCACCTCCTCCACCACCTCCACCACCTCCCCCTTCCCACAAACACCCCCACCCATCCCACCTCCACCTCCACCACCACCTCCCCTTCCACCTCCACCTCCTCCACCCTCACCACCTCCCTCTCCCTACAAACACCCCCACCCATCCCACCTCCACCACCACCTCCACCTCTTCCACCTCACCACCTCCACCACCACCATCTCCATCAATTCCATCACCTCCAGCACCATCTCCAACACCTCCAGCACCTCCAGCACCTCCAGCACCTCCACCTCCTCCTCCCCCTCTCCCCACCTCCACTTCCACCTCCACCTCCACCACCTCCCTCTCCCTCTCCCCACAAACACCCCCCACCCATCCCATCTCCACCTCCACCTCTTCCACCTCCACCTGTTCCACCTCCACCACCTCCACCTCCACCACCTCCACCATCTCCATCAATTCCATCACCTCCAGCACCATCTCCATCACCTCCAGCACCTCCACCACCTCCAGCACCTCCACCTCCTCCTCCCCACAAACACCCCCCAACCATCCCACCACCACCTCCACCACCTCCAATTCCTCCACCACCTCCACCACCTCCACCTCCATCTCCTCCTCCCCACAAACACCCCCCACCCATCCCACCTCCACCACCACCACCTCCACCCTCACCACCTCCCTCTCCCTACAAACAAGCCCCACCCATCCCATCTCCACCTCCACCACCACCTCCACCATCTCCACCACCTCCACCATCTCCACCACCTCCACCTTCACCTTCACCACCTCAACCTCCACCTCCCCCTTCCCACAAACACCCCCCACCCATCCCACCACCTCCACCACCACCTCCACCCTCACCCTCTCCCTACAAACAACCCCACCTCCACCACCACCTCCACCTCTTCCACTTCCACCTCCACCACCTCCACCACCATCTCCTCCTCCCCACAAACACCTCCCACCCATCCCACCACCTCCACCACCACCTCCACTTCCACCACCTCCTCCACCTCCTCCACCCTCACCCTCACCCTCTCCCTACAAACCCCCCCCACCCATCCCACCTCCACCACCACCTCCACCACCACCATCTCCATCAATTCCATCACCTCCAGCACCATCTCCAACACCTCCAGCACCTCCACCTCCTCCTCCCCCTCTCCCCACCTCCACTTCCACCTCCAACTCCACCACCTCTCCCCCCCCCTCCCACAACCCCCCCCCACCCATCCCACCTCCACCTCCACCACCTCCACCCTCACCACCTCCCTCTCCCCACAAACAAGCCCCACCCATCCCATCTCCACCTCCACCACCACCTCCACCATCTCCACCACCTCCACCTTCACCTTCACCACCTCATCCTCCACCTCCCCCTTCCCACAAACACCCCCCACCCATCCCACCTCCACCTCCACCACCACCTCCACCCTCACCCTCTCCCTACAAACAACCCCCACCCATCCCACCTCCACCACCACCTCCACCTCTTCCACCTCACCACCTCCACCACCACCATCTCCATCAATTCCATCACCTCCAGCACCACCTCCACCACCACCATCTCCACCACCACCTCCATCACCACATTCTCCATCAATTCCATCACCTCCAGCACCATCTCCAACACCTCCAGCACCTCCACCACCTCCAGCACCACCACCTCCATCAACACCACCTCCAGCATCTCCACCTCAACCACCTCCATCACCACCATCTCCATCAATTCCATCACCTCCAGCATGGTCTCCACCACCTCCAGCACCACCACCACCACCATCACCATCTCCACCACCACCTCCACCACCACATTCTCCATCAATTCCATCACCTCCAGCACCATCTCCAACACCTCCAGCACCTCCACCACCTCCAGCACCACCACCATCATCACCTCCTCCATCAACACCACCTCCAGCACCTCCACCTCCTCCTCTCCCTCTCCCCACCTCCACCTCCACCTCCACCACCTCCCTCTCCCTCTCCCCACAAACACCCCCCACCCATCCCACCTCCACCACCACCCCCCCCCTCCACCCTTTCCCCACCCTCCCGGGGGCGACAAGGCAAGGCCCACCCACCTCAGCATCTCCTTCCCCCCCACCCCCCCCCAAACCCCTCCAGAGGTGGGGATGGAGTCACCCCATGGGCACCTCCCAACCCACCTTCCTTCCACCACCACCTCCTCCTCCACCTTTGGGTCTCCTTGGCCATGCTTGATGGGTGCCCCTTCTTCGTAGGGTGCCGATCAGGCCAAGGGCAATGGGCAACTCCCCCTCCTCCTGCTCTTGTTTAACCAGCAGGGCCTTGTCGCCTCCGTGCAGGTAAGTGGAGACCCCCCAAAACCACCCCTTTTCACCCCAAAAAAGAAGCCCCCCAACCCCCCCAACCCGGTCCTCCTTTCCCCCACCCCACCCCAACCCAACCCAACCCAACCCAACCCAACCCAACCCAATCCAACCCAACCCATCACCTCGTGACCTTCAGCCCCCCCAACCTGAAGGGCTTTCGGCGAAGGGAGGAGGAAGGTTCTCCCTTGGGTTCTCCTCCAGGTTCTCCTCTGGGTTCTCCTCGGGGTGGGGTGGGGTGGGATGAGATGTGGAAGGGGGGCGAAGGGGGCTGAGGTGTCTCCTGCTCTGTCCTCTCCTCCCACAAACCCCAGGGTGATTGGGTCTGGTTGAAGAAGTTCCCAGGGGATCAGCACAGCGAGGTGAAACCGGCCACCAAGCTGGCCTTCTGCAAGGTGAGGTGGACACCACGGGGCCTGGGGGACACCACGGGGGGCTGGGGACAACTTGGGGGGGGGTCAATGGGAGAAGGTGGGGTCATGGGGGACAACCTTGGGTCATGGGGGACAACCTTGGGTCATGGGAGACATTGTTGGGTCATTGGGAGAACTTTGAGTCATGGAGGACAATGTTGGGTCATTGGGAAAAGGTTGGGTCAAGGGGACAGTGTTGGGTCATGAGGACATTGTTGGGTCAGGGGGAGCCAAGGTTGGGTCATGAGGACCAAGGTTGGGTCATGGGGGGCAAATTTGGGTCAAGGGGACAATGTTGGGTCATGGAGGTCAATGTTGGGTCAAGGGGACATTGTTGGGTCCTGAAGGACAATGTTGGGTCATGGGGGTCATGGTTGGGTCACGAGGACAATATTGGGTCATGTGGCCAACGTTGGGTCATGGGGGTCAAATTTGGGTCGTGAGGACAACCTTGGGTCATGAGGGACAACCTTGGGTCATGTGGACAACATTAAGTCATGGGGACATTGTTGGGTCATGGGTGACAACGTTGGGTCTTGGGGACAACGTTGGGTCATGGGGGCCATGGATGGGTCAATGGGGGTCAAAGTTGGGTTGTGAGGACAATGTTGGGTCATGGGTGACAATGTTGGGTCATGAGGACATTGTTGGGTCAATGGGGGTCAAAGTTGGGTTGTGAGGACAATGTTGGGTCATGAGGACATTGTTGGGTCAAGGGGACATTGTTGGGTCATGGGGACAACGTTGGGTCATGGGGGTCAAATTTGGGTCATGGGGACAATGTTGGGTCTTGGGTGACAACGTTGGGTCATGGGGGCCATGGATGGGTCATGGGGGTCATGACCCATGACAATGTTGGGTCATGAGGACATTGTTGGGTCAAGGGGACATTGTTGGGTCATGAGGGACAGTGTTGGGTCATGAGGACATTGTTGGGTCAAGGGGACATTGTTGGGTCATGGGGGCCATGGATGGGTCATGGGGGTCAAAGTTGGGTTGTGAGGACAATGTTGGGTCATGAGTGACAATGTTGGGTCATGAGGACATTGTTGGGTCAAGGGGACATTGTTGGGTCATGAGGACAATGTTGGGTCATGAGGGACAGTGTTGGGTCATGAGGACCATATTGGGTCATGAGGGACAGTGTTGGGCCATGGGGACAACGTTGGATCATGGGGGCCATGGATGGGTCATGGGGGTCAAAGTTGGTTTGTGAGGACAATGTTGGGTCATGAGGGACAGTGTTGGGTCATGAGGACCATATTGGGTCATGAGGGACAGTGTTGGGTCATGGGGACAACGTTGGCTCATGGGGACAAGGTTGGGTCTTGGGTGACAACGTTGGGTCATGGGGACAACGTTGGGTCATGGGGGCCATGGATGGGTCAATGGGGGTCAAAGTTGGGTTGTGAGGACAATGTTGGGTCATGGGTGACAATGTTGGGTCAAGGGGACATTGTTGGGTCATGGGGACAATGTTGGGTCATGAGGACCATATTGGGTCATGAGGGACAGTGTTGGGTCATGGGGACAACGTTGGGTCATGGGGACAAGGTTGGGTCTTGGGTGACAACGTTGGGTCATGGGGACAACGTTGGGTCATGGGGACAAGGTTGGGTCATGGGGACAAGGTTGGGTCTTGGGTGACAACGTTGGGTCATGGGGGCCATGGATGGGTCATGGAGGTCAAAGTTGGGTTGTGAGGACAATGTTGGGTCATGGGGACAACGTTGGGTCATGGGGGCCATGGATGGGTCAATGGGGGTCAAAGTTGGGTTGTGAGGACAATGTTGGGTCATGGATGACAATGTTGGGTCAAGGGGACATTGTTGGGTCATGGGGACAATGTTGGGTCATGAGGACCATATTGGGTCATGAGGGACAGTGTTGGGTCATGGGGACAACGTTGGGTCATGGGGACAACGTTGGGTCATGGGGGTCAAATTTGGGTCATGGGGACAATGTTGGGTCTTGGGTGACAATGTTGGGTCATGGGGGCCATGGATGGGTCAATGGGGGTCATGACCCATGACAATGTTGGGTCATGAGGACATTGTTGGGTCAAGGGGACATTGTTGGGTCATGAGGGACAACGTTGGGTCATGAGGACCATATTGGGTCATGAGGGACAGTGTTGGGTCTTGGGGACAACGTTGGGTCATGGGGGCCATGGATGGGTCATGGGGGTCAAAGTTGGGTTGTGAGGACAATGTTGGGTCATGGGTGACAATGTTGGGTCATGGGTGACAATGTTGGGTCATGAGGACATTGTTGGGTCAAGGGGACATTGTTGGGTCATGAGGACCATATTGGGTCATGAGGACAACGTTGGGTCATGGGGACAATGTTGGGTCTTGGGTGACAACGTTGGGTCATGGGGGCCATGGATGGGTCATGGAGGTCAAAGTTGGCTCACGGGGGCCAATTGGCCCAATGAGGACAACCCTGTCGCCACCGCCCGCGTCGCGGAGCAGCTGAGGGACCTTCGGCACGAGAACGTCAACCTCTTCCTGGGCTTCTTCCACGACTGCGGGATCTTCGCCATCGTCTCGGAGCACTGCTCGCGCGGCAGCCTCGAGGACCTCCTGCGCAACGAGGACATGAAGCTCGATTGGATGTTCAAGTCCTCCCTCCTCATCGACCTCATCAAGGTGACGGCCGGGATCGCGCCGCGGGGGGCGGGGGGCGCCATGGCGGCCGTGGAGATGGTGGCCATGGGGGCTCTGGTGGCCGTGGTGGCTCTGGTGGCCTTGGCCACCATCACCATGGCCTTGGAGATGGTGGCCGTGGAGGTTCTGAAGGTCATGGAGATGGTGGCCATGGGGGCTCTGGTGGTCGTGGTGGCTCTGAAGGTGATGGAGATGGTGGTCATGGAGGTTCTGGTGGCCATGGAGATGGTGGCCATGGTGGCTATGGTGGCCATGGAGATGGTGGCCTTGTAGATGGTGGCCATGGTGGCTCTGTTGGCCATGGAGATGGTGGCCATGGAGGTTCTGAAGGCCATGGAGATGGGGGTCATGGTGGCTCTGGTGGCCATGGAGATGGTGGCCATGGTGGCTCTGGTGGCCATGGTGGTGTTGGCCATGGAGATGGTGGCCGTGGAGGTTCTGAAGGCCATGGAGATGGGGGTCATGGAAATGGTGGCCATGGTGGCTATGGTGGCCATGGAGATGGTGGTCATGGAAATGGTGGCCATGGTGGCTATGGTGGCCATGGAGATGGTGGCCATGGTGGCTCTGTTGGCCATGGAGGTGGTGGCCTTGCTGGCTCTGGTGGCCATGGTGGTGTTGGCCATGGAGATGGTGGCCGTGGAGGTTCTGAAGGCCATGGAGATGGGGGTCATGGATGTTCTGGTGGCCATGGAGATGGTGGCCATGGAGATGGTGGCTTCAGAAGTTCTGGTGGCTGTAGAGATGGTGGCCGTGGTGGCTCTGTTGGCCATGGAGGTGGTGGCCATGGAGGCTATGGTGGCCATGGAAATGGTGGCCATGGTGGCTCTGTTGGCCATGGAGGTGGTGGCCATGGGGGCTCTGGTGGCCGTGTTGGCTCTGGTGGCCTTGTAGATGGTGGCTGTGGAGGTTCTGAAGGCCATGGAGATGGTGGCCATGGATATGGTGGTCATGGAGGTTCTGGTGGCCATGGAGATGGTGGCCATGGAAATGGTGGCCATGGAAATGGTGGCCATGGAGATGGTGGCCACAGAAGTTCTGGTGGCCGTAGAGATGGTGGCCGTGATGGCTCTGGCGGCCTTGCAGATGGTGGCCATGGAGGTTCTGGTGGCCATGGAGATGGTGGCCATGGTGGCTCTGGTGGCCGTGGAGGTGGTGGCCATGGAGATGGTGGCCACAGAAGTTCTGGTGGCCATAGAGGTGGTGGCCGTGGTGGCTCTGTTGGCCATGGAGATGGTGGCCGTGGAGGTTCTGGTGGCTGTGTTGGCTCTGGTGGCCTTGTAGATGGTGGCCGTGGAGGTTCTGAAGGCCATGGATATGGTGGTCATGGTGGCTCTGGTGGTCGTGGTGGCTCTGAAGGTCACGGAGATGGTGGTCATGGAGGTTCTGGTGGCCATGGAGATGGTGGCCATGGAGGTGGTGGCCTTGCTGGCTCTGGTGGCCATGGTGGTGTTGGTCATGGAGATGGTGGCCGTGGAGATGGTGGCCATGGTGGCTCTGGTTGCCATGGAGATGGTGGCCGTGGAGATGGTGGCCATGGAGGTTCTGGTGGCCATGATGGCTCTGGAGGCCATAGTAGTGTTGGCCATGGAGATGGTGGCCGTGGTGGCTCTGGTGGCCATGGAGATGGTGGCCATGGAGATGGTGGCCATGGTGGCTCTGGTGGCCGTGGAGATGGTGGCCATGGAGATGGTGGCCATGGAGATGGTGGCCATGGAGGTGGTGGCCTTGCTGGCTCTGGTGGCCATGGTGGTGTTGGTCATGGAGATGGTGGCCATGGAGATGGTGGCCACAGAGGTTCTGGTGGCCATGGAGATGGTGGCCATGGTGGTTCTGGTTGCCATGGAGATGGTGGCCGTAGTGGCCGCCATGCTGGCAGCCATGCTGGTTTCCATGCTGGGGCCATGTTGGTGGCCATGCTGGGGCCATGTTGGTGGCCATGGTGGTGGCCATAGTAACGGCCATGGTTGAGGTCATAGTGGTGGCCATGCTGGCGGCCATAATGGCGGCCATGGTGGTGGCCATAGAGGCGACCATGCTGGTGGCCACAGTGGCAGCCATGCTGGCGGCCATAGTGGTGCGCATGCTGGCGGCCATGCTGGTGGCCATGTTGGCAGCCATGCTGGCGGCCATACTTGCAGCAATGTTGGCGGCCATGCTGGCGGCCATAGTGGTGGCCATGGTGGTGGCCATGGTGGTGGCCATAGTGGCAGCCATACTGGCGGCCATAGTGGCAGCCATACTGGCGGCCATAGTTACAGCCATGCTGGCGGCCATAGTTACAGCCATGCTATTGGCCATAGTGGCAGCCATGGTGGTGGCCATGCTGGTGGCCATAGTGGTGGCCATGGTGGTGGCCATAGCAGCAGCCATGCTGGCGGCCATGCTGGCGGCCATAGTGGTGGCCATGGTGGTGGCCATAGTGGCAGCCATAGTGGCAGCCATGGTGGTGGCCATAGCAGCGGCCATGCTGGCGGCCATGCTGGCGGCCATAGTGGTGGCCATGCTGGTGGCCATAGTGGCAGCCATACTGGCAGCCATAGTTACAGCCATGCTGGTGGCCATAGTGGCAGCCATAGTGGTGGCCATAGCAGCGGCCATGCTGGCGGCCATAGTGGCGGCCATGTCGGCGGCCATGCTGACGCGGCCCCGCGCAGGGCGTGCGGTACCTGCACCACCGCGGCGTCGTCCACGGGCGCCTCAAGTCCCGGAACTGCGTGGTGGACGGGCGCTTCGTGCTCAAGGTCACCGACCACGGCTACAACGAGCTCCTGGAGGCCCAGCGCCTCCCCGCGCCCCCACCCCAGCCCCACGGTGAGAGGGGGCGGGGCCTGGGGGTGGGCGGGGCTTCGGGGGTGGGCGGGGCTTCGTGGGTGGGCGGGGCTTCGTGGGTGGACGTGGCTTGGGGGGCGGGGAGGGGGGGAGGTGGGAGCTATGGGGGGGGGCGTGACCTGAGTGGGTGGGACCTGGCTGGGAGTGAACTATGGGGTGGGGGGGGAAGGGGGCGTGGTCTCAGGTGGAGGGGGCGTGGCCTTTAATTGATGGGTGGGGGCGGGGGTGAGGGTGGGGGGGGGCTGGTTGGAGAGGGAACCCATGGGGTGGGCGGGGCTACGGAGGGAGGGGCGTGGCCTGAGTGGGTGGGGGCTGATCTATGAAGTGAGGGGTCGGGTGGGTGTGGCTTGGGGGCGTGGCCTGGGGCGAGGGGCGTGGCCTGCGAGCGAGGGGGGCGTGGCCACAGCGTTGAGGATCTGGACCCACGGGGTTGATATTGGATGGCATGGGCGGAGGGGGGGCGTGGTTTGTGGGTGGTGGGCGTGGCCTGTGAGCAGCTGGGCATCCTTTTTGGGCGAGTGGGCGTGGTCTGGGGCGAGGGGCGTGTCCTGCGAGCGAGGGGGGCGTGGCCACAGCGTTGCGGATCAGCACCCCCAGGGTTGATACTGGATGGGATGAGTGGAGGGGGGCGTGGCCTGTGGGTGGTGGGCGTGGCCTGCGACCGAGTGGGCGTGGTCCTCGGCATGGGGTGGGCGTGTCCTTTGCACAAAGGGGGGCGTGGCCACAGCCCTGCAGATCAGCACCCCCAGAGTGGACAGTGATGGGGAGGGGGGGGGGGGGGGCGTGGTGTGGGATGAGTGGGCGTGGCTTTAGACCGGAGGGCGTGTCCTGCACTGGGTGGGCGTGTCCGGTGGGCGTGTCCTGAGTCCAGCCCCGCCCCTCTTCCCCCCCCCCCCCCCCCCCCAGAGCGGCTGTGGACGGCCCCCGAGCTCCTGCGGGACGCGGGGTTGGAGCGCCGGGGGTCGCAGCGCGGGGACATCTTCGGCATCGGGATCATCATGCAGGAGGTGATCTGCCGCAGCGCCCCCTACTGCATGCTGGGGCTGCCCCCCGCAGGTACCCGCACCCCCTGGCACCCCCGGGACCCCCCCTGGGACCCCCCGGGACACCCCAGGACCCTCCCGGGACACCGGGACCCCTCGGGACATCGGGATCCCTCAGTATCACCAGGGACCCCCCGGGACACCCTGGGACCCCCAGGGACCTCCCCGGGACCCCAGGACCAACAGGGACCCTCCCAGGACCCCCCAGGACCCCCCGGGACACCCCGGGACCCTCTCGGGACATCGGGACCCCTCAGGACATCAGGATCCCTCAGTATCACCAGGGACCCCCCCGGGACCCCCAGGGACCTCCTCGGAACACCAGGACCAACAAGGCTCCCCCCGGGGCCCCCTCGGGACCCCCAGGACCCCCCAGGACCCCCCAGGACCCCCTCGGGACACTGGGACCCCTTGGGACATCGGGATCCCTCAGTATCACCAGGGTGCCCCCCAGGACACCCCGGGACACCCCGGGACCCCCAGGGACCTCCCTGGGACCCCAGGACCAACAGGGACCCCCCGGGACACCCCGGGACCCCCTCGGGACACCGGGACCCCTCGGGACACTGGGGTCCCTCAGTATCACCAGGGTCCCCCCCGGGACCCCCCAGGACACCCTGGGACCTCCCTGGGACCCCAGGACCAACAGGGACCCCCCAGGATGCCCCGGGACCCCCCAGGGACCCCCCAGGACACCCCAGGACCCCCCGGGACCCTTCCGGGACACCGGGACCCCTCGGGACATCGGGATCCCTCAGTATAACCAGGGACCCCCCTGGGACCCCCCAGGACCCCCCGGGACCCTCCCAGGACACCGGGACCAACAGGGACCTCCCTGGGACGCCCCAGGACCCCCCAGGACCCCCTGGGACACCCCAGGACCCTTCCGGGACACTGGGACCCCCTCGGGACATCAGGATCCCTCAGTATCACCAGGGACCCCCCCGGGACACACCAGGACACCCCGGGACACCCCGGGACACCCCAGGGACCTCCCCGGGACCCCAGGACCAACAGGGACCCCTTGGGACGCCCTGGGACCCTCCCAGGACCCCCAAGGGAAACCCCAGGGACACCCCAGGACCCTTCCGGGACACTGGGACCCCTTGGGACATCGGGATCCCTCAGTATCACCAGGGTGCCCCCCAGGACACCCCGGGACACCCCGGGACCCCCACGGACCCCAGGACCAACAGGGACCTCCCGGGACACCCTGGGACCCCCTGGGACCCTCCCGGGGCACCAGGACGCCTCAGGACTTTGGGATCCCTCAGTATCACCAGGGTCCCCCCCGGGACCCCCAGGGACCTCCTCGGAACACCAGGACCAACAGGCCCCCCCCCGGGACCCCCTCGGGACCCCCCAGGACCCCCCGGGACACTGGGACCCCTCGGGACATCGCGATCCCTCAGTATCACCAGGGACCCCCCCAGGACACCCCGGGACACCCCGGGACCCCCAGGGACCTCCCCAGAACCCCAGGACCAACAGGGACCCCCCAGGATGACCCGGGACCCTCCCAGGACACCGGGACCCCTCGGGACATCAGGATCCCTCAGTATCACCAGGGTCCCCCCCAGGACACCCCGGGACACCCCAGGACCCCCCGGGACCCCCTCGGGACATTGGGATCCCTCAGTATCACCAGTGGCCCCCCCGGGACCCCCAGGGACCTCCAGGGACCTCCCCGGGACCCCAGGACCAACAGGGACCCCCCAGGACACCCTGGGACCCCCTGGGACCCTCCTGGGGCACCAGGAGCCCTCAGGACTTTGGGATCCCTCAGTATCACCAGGGTCCCCCCCGGGACACCCTGGGACACCCTGGGACCCCCAGGGACCCCCTCGGGACATCGGGATCCCTGAGTATCATCAGTGGCCCCCCCGGGACCCCCAGGGACCTCCAGGGACCTCCCCGGGACCCCAGGACCAACAGGGACCCCCCAGGACACCCTGGGACCCCCTGGGACCCTCCTGGGGCACCAGGACCCCTCAGGACTTTGGGATCCCTCAGTATCACCAGGGACACCCCCGGGACACCCCAGGACACCCTGGGAGACCCCGGGACTCCCAGGGACCTCCCCAGAACCCCAGGACCAACAGGGACCCCCCAGGATGACCCGGGACCCTCCCAGGACACCGGGACCCCTCGGGACATCAGGATCCCTCAGTATCACCAGGGTCCCCCCCAGGACACCCCGGGACACCCTGGGACCCCCAGGGACCCCCTCGGGACATCGGGATCCCTGAGTATCACCAGTGGCCCCCCCGGGACCCCCAGGGACCTCCAGGGACCTCCCCGGGACCCCAGGACCAACAGGGACCCCCCAGGACACCCTGGGACCCCCTGGGACCCTCCTGGGGCACCAGGACCCCTCAGGACTTTGGGATCCCTCAGTATCACCAGGGTCCCCCCCGGGACACCCCGGGACCCCCTCGGGACATCGGGACCCCTCGGGACATCGGGATCCCTCAGTATCACCAGGGACCCCCTTGGGACCCCCCGGGACCTCCCGGGACACTCCCAGGACACCGGGACCAACAGGGACCTCCCTGGGATGCCCCGGAACCCCCCAGGACCCCCCGGGACCCCCCAGGACCCCCTCGGGACACCGGGACCCCTCAGGACATCAGGATCCCTCAGTATCACCAGGGTCCCCCCCGGGACCCCCAGGGACCTCCAGGGACCTCCCTGGGACCCCAGGACCAACAGGGACCCCTTGGGACGCCCTGGGACCCTCCCGGGACCCCCTAGGGACCCCCCGGGACCCCCCGGGACCCTCCCGGGACACCGGGACCCCTTGGGACATCGGGATCCCTCAGTATCACCAGGGTGCCCCCCAGGACACCCCGGGACACCCCAGGACCCCCAGGGACCCCAGGACCAACAGGGACCTCCCGGGACACCCTGGGACCCCCCGGGACCCTCCCGGGGCACCAGGAGCCCTCAGGACTTCAGGATCCCTCAGTATCACCAGGGTCCCCCCCGGGACACCCCGGGACCCCCTCGGGACACCGGGACCCCTCAGGACATCGGGATCCCTCAGTATCACCAGGGACCCCCCAGGACACCCCGGGACACCCCGGGACCCCCAGGGACCTCCCTGGGACCCCAGGACCAACAGGGACCCCCTGGGACACCCTGGGACCCTCCAGGACCCCCCAGGGACCCCCCAGGACACCCCGGGACCCTCTCGGGACATCGGGACCCCTCAGGACATCAGGATCCCTCAGTATCACCAGGGACCCCCCCGGGACCCCCAGGGACCTCCTCGGAACACCAGGACCAACAGGGCCCCCCCCCGGGACCCCCTCGGGACCCCCCAGGACCCCCTGGGACACCCCAGGACCCCCTCGGGACACTGTGACCCCTTGGGACATCGGGATCCCTCAGTATCACCAGGGACCCCCCAGGACACCCCGGGACACCCCGGGACCCCCAGGGACCTCCCCGGGACCCCAGGACCAACAGGGACCCCCTGGGACGCCCTGGGACCCCCTTGGGACACCGGGACCCCTCGGGACACTGGGGTCCCTCAGTATCACCAGGGACCCCCCGGGACACCCCGGAACCCCCAGGGACCTCCCTGGGACCCCAGGACCAACAGGGACCCCCCGGGATGCCCCGGGACCCCCAGGGACCCCCCGGGACACCCCGGGACACCCCGGAAACCTTCCGGCACACCGGGACCAACAGGGACCTCCCTGGGACGCCCCGGAACCCCCCAGGACCCCCCGGGACACCCCAGGACACCCTGGGAGACCCCGGGACCCCCAGGGACCTCCCCAGGACCCCAGGACCAACAGGGACCCCCCAGGATGACCCGGGACCCACCTGGGACACCCCAGGACACCCCGGGACACCGGGACCCCTTAGGACCCCTCAGTATCATCAGGGACCCCCAGGGACCCCCAGGGACCCCAGAGGTGTCCATGGATCCCAGAGGTGTCCATGGGTCTTGGCCAACCCCAACTTGACCCCCATGGCCATCACCAACCCAAGGAACCCAGAGGTGTCCATGGAACCAAGAGGTCTCCAAGGAACCCAGAGGTGTCCATGGGTCTTGGCCAACCCCATCCTCTTCTCCATGGCCATCACCAACCCAAGGAACCCAGAGGTGTCCCAAGGAACCCAGAGGTGTCCATGGATCCCAGAGGTGTCCATGGGTCTTGGCCAACCCCAACTTGACCCCCATGGCCACCTCCAACCCAAAGAACCCAGAGGACTCCATGGAACCAAGAGGTGTCCATGGGTCTTGGCCAACCCCATCCTCTTCTCCATGGCCATCACCAACTCAAGGAACCAAGAGGTGTCCATGGAACCAAGAGGTCTCTATGGATCCCAGAGGTGTCCAAGGGCCTTGGCCAACCCCAACCTGACCTCCCCAAGGAACCCAGAGGTGTCCAAGAAACCAAGAGGTCTCCAAGGAACCCAGAGGTGTCCATGGGCCTTGGCCAACCCCAACGTGACCCCCAAGGAACCCAGAGGTCTCTATGGATCCCAGAAGTGTCCATGGGTCTTGGCCAACCCCAACTTGACCCCCATGGCCATCACCAACCCAAGGAACCCAGAGGTGTCCATGGAACCAAGAGGTCTCCAAGGAACCCAGAGGTGTCCATGGGCCTTGGCCAACCCCATCCTCTTCTCCATGGCCATCACCAACCCAAGGAACCCAGAGGTGTCCATGGAACCCAGAGGTGTCCATGGGTCTTGGCCAACCCCAACTTGACCCCCAAGGAACCCAGAGGTCTCTATGGATCCCAGAGGTGTCCATGGGCCTTGGCCAACCCCAACGTGACCCCCATGGCCATCACCAACCCAAGGAACCCAGAGGTCTCCATGGAACCAAGAGGTCTCCAAGGAACCCAGAGGTGTCCATGGATCCCAGAGGTGTCCATGGGTCTTGGCCAACCCCAACGTGACCCCCAAGGAACCCAGAGGTCTCTATGGATCCCAGAGGTGTCCATGGGCCTTGGCCAACCCCAACTTGACCCCCAAGGAACCCAGAGGTGTCCATGGATCCCAGAGGTGTCCATGGGTCTTGGCCAACCCCATCCTCTTCTCCATGGCCACCTCCAACCCAAGGAACCCAGAGGTGTCCCAAGGAACCCAGAGGTGTCCATGGATCCCAGAGGTGTCCATGGGTCTTGGCCAACCCCAACTTGACCCCCATGGCCACCTCCAACCCAAAGAACCCAGAGGACTCCATGGAACCAAGAGGTGTCCATGGGTCTTGGCCAACCCCATCCTCTTCTCCATGGCCATCACCAACTCAAGGAACCAAGAGGTGTCCATGGAACCAAGAGGTCTCTATGGATCCCAGAGGTGTCCAAGGGCCTTGGCCAACCCCAACCTGACCCCCAAGGAACCCAGAGGTGTCCAAGGAACCAAGAGGTCTCCAAGGAACCCAGAGGTGTCCATGGGCCTTGGCCAACCCCAACGTGACCCCCAAGGAACCCAGAGGTCTCTATGGATCCCAGAAGTGTCCATGGGTCTTGGCCAACCCCAACTTGACCCCCATGGCCATCACCAACCCAAGGAACTCAGAGGTGTCCATGGGTCTTGGCCAACCCCAACCTGACCCCCCCAAGGAACCCAGAGGTGTCCCAAGGAACCCAGAGGTGTCCAAGGAACCCAGAGGACTCTATGGATCCCAGAGGTGTCCATGGGTCTTGGCCAACCCCAACTTGACCCCCATGGCCATCACCAACCCAAGGAACCCAGAGGTCTCCAAGGAACCAAGAGGTGTCCATGGGCCTTGGCCAACCCCAAGGTGACCCCCAAGGAACCCAGAGGTCTCTATGGATCCCAGAGGTGTCCATGGGTCTTGGCCAACCCCAACTTGACCCCCATGGCCATCACCAACCCAAGGAACCCAGAGGTGTCCCAAGGAACCCAGAGGGGTCCATGGATCCCAGAGGTGTCCATGGGTCTTGGCCAACCCCAACTTGACCCCCATGGCCACCTCCAACCCAAGGAACCCAGAGGTCTCCATGGAACCAAGAGGTCTCCAAGGAACCCAGAGGTGTCCATGGGCCTTGGCCAACCCCATCCTCTTCTCCATGGCCATCACCAACCCAAGGAACCAAGAGGTGTCCATGGAACCCAGAGGTCTCTATGGATCCCAGAGGTGTCCATGGGTCTTGGCCAACCCCAACTTGACCCCCATGGCCACCTCCAACCCAAAGAACCCAGAGGACTCCATGGAACCAAGAGGTGTCCATGGGTCTTGGCCAACCCCATCCTCTTCTCCATGGCCATCACCAACTCAAGGAACCAAGAGGTGTCCATGGAACCAAGAGGTCTCTATGGATCCCAGAGGTGTCCAAGGGCCTTGGCCAACCCCAACCTGACCTCCCCAAGGAACCCAGAGGTGTCCAAGAAACCAAGAGGTCTCCAAGGAACCCAGAGGTGTCCATGGGTCTTGGCCAACCCCAACGTGACCCCCAAGGAACCCAGAGGTCTCTATGGATCCCAGAAGTGTCCATGGGTCTTGGCCAACCCCAACTTGACCCCCATGGCCATCACCAACCCAAGGAACCCAGAGGTGTCCATGGAACCAAGAGGTCTCCAAGGAACCAAGAGGTGTCCATGGGTCTTGGCCAACCCCAAGGTGACCCCCAAGGAACCCAGAGGTCTCTATGGATCCCAGAGGTGTCCATGGGTCTTGGCCAACCCCAACTTGACCCCCATGGCCACCTCCAACCCAAAGAACCCAGAGGTCTCCATGGAACCAAGAGGTCTCCAAGGAACCAAGAGGTGTCCATGGGTCTTGGCCAACCCCAAGGTGACCCCCAAGGAACCCAGAGGTCTCTATGGATCCCAGAGGTGTCCATGGGTCTTGGCCAACCCCAACTTGACCCCCATGGCCACCTCCAACCCAAAGAACCCAGAGGTCTCCATGGAACCAAGAGGTCTCCAAGGAACCAAGAGGTGTCCATGGGTCTTGGCCAACCCCAAGGTGACCCCCAAGGAACCCAGAGGTCTCTATGGATCCCAGAGGTGTCCATGGGCCTTGGCCAACCCCATCCTCTTCTCCATGGCCATCACCAACCCAAGGAACCCAGAGGTCTCCATGGAACCAAGAGGTCTCCAAGGAACCCAGAGGTGTCCATGGGTCTTGGCCAACCCCATCCTCTTCTCCATGGCCATCACCAACCCAAGGAACCCAGAGGTGTCCCAAGGAACCCAGAGGTGTCCCAAGGAACCCAGAGGTGTCCATGGATCCCAGAGGTGTCCATGGGTCTTGGCCAACCACAACTTGACCCCCATGGCCATCACCAACCCAAGGAACCAAGAGGTCTCCAAGGAACCCAGAGGTGTCCATGAGCCTTGGCCAACCCCAACGTGACCCCCAAGGACCCCAGAGGTCTCTATGGATCCCAGAGGTGTCCATGGGTCTTGGCCAACCCCAACTTGACCCCCATGGCCATCACCAACCCAAGGAACCCAGAGGTCTCCATGGAACCAAGAGGTGTCCATGGGCCTTGGCCAACCCCATCCTCTCCCCCAAGGCCCCCTCCCACCCGAGGGTCCCGGAGGTGCTCCTAGGTGCCCACCCCCCCACCCCAGGTGACCCCTCCCACCTTTGGGTGCTGTCACCCTGGCAGAGATCATCGAGAAGGTGACGCGGCCGCCCCCCCTGTGCCGCCCGGCGGTCTCGGCCGACCAAGCGCCCCTGGAGTGCATCCACCTGATGAAGCAGTGCTGGGCGGAGCAGCCCGAGCGGCGCCCGCACATCGACCAGGTGTTCGACCAGGTGAGGGGTGGGAGGGGCCACAGCCACGGGAGAGAGGGGGCGGGGCCACACCTGGGCCGAGGGTTCCACCAGGTGAGGTTGGGAGGGGCCACAGCCACCAGGTGAGGGTTGGACAGGGTCAAACGTGGACCAGGTGTTCCACCAGGTGAGGGTTGGGTGGGGCCAGACATGGACCAGGTGTTCCACCAGGTGAGGGGTGGACAGGGTCATATAAGACCAGGTGTTCCACAAGGTGAGGGGTGGGCGGGGCCACAGCCACGGGGGAGAGGGGGCGGAGCCACACGTGGACCAGGTGTTCCACCAGGTGAGGGTTGGGTGGGGCCACATCCACCAGGTGAGGGTTGGACAGGGTCAAACGTGGACCAGGTGTTCCACCAGGTGAGGGGTGGGTGGGGCCAGACATGGACCAGGTGTTCGACCAGGTGAGGGGTGGGAGGGGCCAGACATGGACCAGGTGTTCGACCAGGTGAGGGGTGGGCGGGGCCACAGCCAGGGAGGAGAGGGGGCGGGGCCACACATGGGCCTGGGGTTCCACCAGGTGAGGTTGGGAGGGGCCAGACATGGACCAGGTGTTCCACCAGGTGAGGGGTGGGTGGGGCCAGACACGGACCACGTGTTCGACCAGGTGAGGGTGGGCGGGGCCACAGCCACGGGGGAGAGGGGGCGGGGTCACACGTGGGCCGAGGGTTCCACCAGGTGAGGGTTGGACAGGGTCAAACGTGGACCAGGGGTTCCACCAGGTGAGGGGTGGGCGGGGCCAGACACGGACCAGGTGTTCGGCCAGGTGAGGGGTGGACAGAGTCATAAATGGACCAGGGGTTCCACCAGGTGAGGGGTGGGCGGGGCCACAGCCACGGGGGAGAGGGGGCGGGGCCACACCTGGGCCGAGGGTTCCACCAGGTGAGGTTGGGAGGGGCCACAGACACCAGGTGAGGGTTGGACAGGGTCAAATGTGGACCAGGTGTTCCACCAGGTGAGGGTTGGGTGGGGCCAGACATGGACCAGGTGTTCCACCAGGTGAGGGGTGGGAGGGGCCAGACATGGACCAGGTGTTCGGCCAGGTGAGGGGTGGGCGGGGCCACAGCCACGGGGGACAGGGGGCGGGGTCACACCTGGGCCGAGGCTTCCTCCAGGTGAGGTTGGGAGGGGCCACACACACCAGGTGAGGGTTGGACAGGGTCAAATGTGGACCAGGGGTTCCACCAGGTGAGGGGTGGGCGGGGCCACAGCCACGGGGGAGAGGGGGCGGAGCCACACGTGGACCAGGTGTTCCACCAGGTGAGGGTTGGGTGGGGCCACATCCACCAGGTGAGGGTTGGACAGGGTCATATATGGACCAGGTGTTCGGCCAGGTGAGGGTGGGCGGGGCCAGACATGGACCAGGTGTTCCACCAGGTGAGGGTGGGCGGGGCCAGACGTGGACCAGGTGTTCGGCCAGGTGAGGAGTGGGCGGGGCCACAGCCAGGGGGGAGAGGGGGCGGGGCCACACGTGGGCCTGGGGTTCCACCAGGTGAGGGTTGGACAGGGTCAAACGTGGACCAGGGGTTCGGCCAGGTGAGGGTTGGACAGGGTCATATATGGACCAAGGGTTCGGCCAGGTGAGGAGTGGGCGGGGCCAGACATGGACCAGGTGTTCGACCAGGTGAGGGGTGGGCGGGGCCACAGCCACGGGGGAGAGGGGGCGGGGCCACACCTGGGCCGAGGGTTCCACCAGGTGAGGGTTGGGAGGGGCCACAGACACCAGGTGAGGGTTGGACAGGGTCAAATGTGGACCAGGTGTTCCACCAGGTGAGGGTTGGGTGGGGCCAGACATGGACCAGGTGTTCCACCAGGTGAGGGGTGGACAGGGTCATATAAGACCAGGTGTTCCACAAGGTGAGGGGTGGGCGGGGCCACAGCCACGGGGGAGAGGGGGCGGAGCCACACGTGGACCAGGTGTTCCACCAGGTGAGGGTTGGGTGGGGCCACATCCACCAGGTGAGGGTTGGACAGGGTCATATATGGACCAGGTGTTCGGCCAGGTGAGGGTGGGCGGGGCCAGACATGGACCAGGGGTTCCACCAGGTGAGGGTGGGCGGGGCCAGACGTGGACCAGGTGTTCGGCCAGGTGAGGAGTGGGCGGGGCCACAGCCAAGGGGGAGAGGGGGCGGGGCCACACCTGGGCCGAGGGTTCCACCAGGTGAGGTTGGGAGGGGCCACAGACACCAGGTGAGGGTTGGACAGGGTCATATATGGACCAGGGGTTCCACCAGGTGAGGGGTGGGCGGGGCCACAGCCACGGGGGAGAGGGGGCGGGGTCACACCTGGGCCGAGGGTTCCACCAGGTGAGGTTGGGAGGGGCCACAGCCACCTGGTGAGGGTTGGACAGGGTCAAACGTGGACCAGGGGTTCAACCAGGTGAGGGGTGGGAGGGGCCAGACATGGACCAGGTGTTGGGCCAGGTGAGGTTGGGAGGGGCCACAGACACCAGGTGAGGGTTGGACAGGGTCAAATGTGGACCAGGGGTTCCACCAGGTGAGGGGTGGGCGGGGCCACAGCCACGGGGGAGAGGGGGCGGGGCCACACGTGGACCAGGGGTTCCACCAGGTGAGGGTTGGACAGGGTCAAACATGGACCAGGTGTTCGGCCAGGTGAGGGGTGGGAGGGGCCAGACACGGACCAGGTGTTCGGCCAGGTGAGGGGTGGACAGAGTCATATATGGACCAGGGGTTCCACCAGGTGAGGGGTGGGCGGGGCCACAGCCCTGGGGAGAGGGGGGGCGGGGCCACACGTGGGCCGAGGGTTCCACCAGGTGAGGTTGGGAGGGGCCACAGCCACCAGGTGAGGGTTGGACAGGGTCAAATGTGGACCAGGTGTTCGGCCAGGTGAGGGGTGGGCGGGGCCACAGCCCTGGGGAGAGGGGGCGGGGCCACACGTGGGCCTGGGGTTCCACCAGGTGAGGGTTGGACAGGGTCAAACGTGGACCAGGGGTTCGGCCAGGTGAGGGTTGGACAGGGTCAAACATGGACCAGGGGTTTCGACCAGGTGAGGGGTGGGCGGGGCCACAGCCACGGGGGAGAGGGGGCGGGGTCACACGTGGGCCTGGGGTTCCACCAGGTGAGGTTGGGAGGGGCCACAGCCACCAGGTGAGGGTTGGACAGGGTCATATATGGACCAGGTGTTCGGCCAGGTGAGGGTGGGCGGGGCCAGACATGGACCAGGTGTTCGGCCAGGTGAGGAGTGGGCGGGGCCACAGCCACGGGGGAGAGGGGGCGGGGCCACACGTGGGCCTGGGGTTCCACCAGGTGAGGTTGGGAGGGGCCACATCCACCAGGTGAGGGTTGGACAGGGTCAAACGTGGACCAGGGGTTCAACCAGGTGAGGGGTGGGCGGGGCCACAGCCGGGGGAGAGGGGGCGGAGCCACACGTGGGCCTGGGGTTCCACCAGGTGAGGTTGGGAGGGGCCACAGCCACCAGGTGAGGGTTGGACAGGGTCATATATGGACCAGGGGTTCGGCCAGGTGAGGGTGGGCGGGGCCAGACATGGACCAGGTGTTCGACCAGGTGAGGGGTGGGCGGGGCCACAGCCACGGGGGAGAGGGGGCGGGGCCACACATGGGCCTGGGGTTCCACCAGGTGAGGTTGGGAGGGGCCACAGACACCAGGTGAGGGTTGGACAGGGTCATATATGGACCAGGTGTTCCACCAGGTGAGGGGTGGGAGGGGCCAGACATGGACCAGGTGTTCCACCAGGTGAGGAGTGGGCGGGGCCACAGCCCCGGGGAGAGGGGGCGGGGTCACACGTGGACCGGGGGTTCCACCAGGTGAGGGTTGGACAGGGTCAAATGTGGACCAGGTGTTCCACCAGGTGAGGGGTGGGCGGGGCCACAGCCACGGGGGAGGGGCTGGACCCATCTCTGGGGCCACCCCTGGCCCTCAGCTTTGATCCTGGAGGTCCCTTTGACCCCTTGGTGGTCCCTTTGGTCCCCAGTGATGGATCTCCCCGAGCATCCCTGGATCCCCCTGGCTCTGCCCCACATCCCTGGCTCTGCCCCACATCTCTGGGTCTGGAACCTTCTATGGGGCCACCCCTGGCTCATGGATCTTCCCCTTGATGGTCCCTTTGACCCCTTGGTGGTCCCTTTGGTCCCCGGTGATGGATCTCCCCGAGCATCCCTGGATCCCTCTGGCTCTGCCCCACATCCCTGGCTCCACCCCACATCTATGGGTCTGGAACCTTCTATGGGGTCACCTCTTGCCTTCAGCTTCGATCCTGGTGGTCACTTTGACCCCCTTGATGGTCCCTTTGCTCCCCAGTGATGGATCTCCCCGAGCATCCCTGGATCCCCCTGGCTCCGCCCCACATCCCTGGCTCTGCCCCACATCTCTGGGTCTGGAACCTTCTATGGGGCCACCCCTGGCCCATGGATCTTCCCCTTGGTGGTCCCTTTGACCCCTTGGTGGTCCCTTTGACCCCTGGTGATGGATCTCCCCGAGCATCCCTGGCTCCGCCCCACATCCCTGGCTCTGCCCCACATCTCTGGGGATGCCCCACATCTCTGGGTCTGGAACCTTCTATGGGGCCACCCCTGGCTCATGGATCTTCTCCTTGGTGGTCCCTTTGACCTCTTGGTGGTCCCTTTGGTCCCCAGTGATGGATCTCCCCGAGCATCCCTGGATCCCCCTGGCTCTGCCCCACATCCCTGGCTCTGCCCCACATCTCTGGCTCTGCCCCACATCCCTGGCTCTGCCCCACATCTCTGGGTCTGGAACCTTCTATGGGGCCACCCCTGGCCCATGGATCTTCCCCTTGGTGGTCCCTTTGACCCCTTGGTGGTCCCTTTGACCCCTGGTGATGGATCTCCCTGAGCATCCCTGGCTCCGCCCCACATCCCTGGCTCTGCCCCACATCTGTGGGGCTGCCCCACATCTCTGGCTCTGCCCCACATCTCAGGGTCTGGAACCTTCTATGGGGCCACCCCGACTCATGGATCTTCCCCTTGGTGGTCCCTTTGACCCCTTGGTGGTCCCTTTGGTCCCCAGTGATGGATCTCCCCGAGCATCCCTGGATCCCTCTGGCTCCGCCCCACATCCCTGGCTCTGCCCCACATCTGTGGGTCAGGACCCATCTCTGGGGTCACCTCTTGCCCTCAGCTTCGATCCTGGTGGTCCCTTTGACCCCTTGGTGGTCCCTTTGGTCCCTGGTGATGGATCTCCCCGAGCATCCCTGGATCCCCCTGCCTCTGCCCCACATCCCTGGCTCTGCCCCACATCTCTGGCTCTGCCCCACATCCCTGGCTCTGCCCCACATCCCTGGCTCTGCCCCACATCTCTGCCTCTGCCCCACATCTCTGGCTCTGCCCCACATCCCTGGCTCTGCCCCACATCTCTGGGGCTGCCCCACATCTCTGGGTCTGGAACCTTCTATGGGGCCACCCCGACTCATGGATCTTCCCCTTGGTGGTCCCTTTGACCCCTTGGTGGTCCCTTTGGTCCCCGGTGATGGATCTCCCCGAGCATCCCTGGATCCCTCTGGCTCCGCCCCACATCCCTGGCTCTGCCCCACATCTGTGGGTCAGGACCCATCTCTGGGGTCACCTCTTGCCCTCAGCTTCGATCCTGGTGGTCCCTTTGACCCCTTGGTGGTCCCTTTGGTCCCTGGTGATGGATCTCCCCGAGCATCCCTGGATCCCCCTGCCTCTGCCCCACATCCCTGGCTCCGCCCCACATCCCTGGCTCTGCCCCACATCTCTGGGTCTGGAACCTTCTATGGGGCCACCCCTGGCTCATGGATCTTCCCCTTGGTGGTCCCTTTGACCCCTGGTGATGGATCTCCCCGAGCATCCCTCGCTCTGCCCCACATCCCTGGCTCTGCCCCACATCTGTGGGGCTGCCCCACATCTGTGGTTCAGGACCCATCTCTGGGGTCACCTCTTGCCCTCAGCTTCGATCCTGGTGGTCACTTTGACCCCCTTGATGGTCCCTTTGACCCCTTGGTGATCCCTTTGGTCCCCGGTGATGGATCTCCCCGAGCATCCCTGGCTCCCCCTGGCTCTGCCCCACATCTGTGGGGCTGCCCCACATCTCGGGGTCCTCCTTTCCCCCCCCCCCTCTTTCCCTCTCCAGTTCAAGAGCATCAACAAGGGCCGCAAGACCAACATCATCGACTCGATGCTGCGGATGCTGGAGCAATACTCGAGCAACCTGGAGGACCTGATCCGCGAGAGGACCGAGGAGCTGGAGATCGAGAAGCAGAAGACCGACCGCCTCCTCACCCAGATGCTGCCCCCGTGGGTCCCGCCGTGGGGCAGGGTGTGGGGCAGCCCCATAGATCCCATCAGCTCCAAGGGGGAGGCCGTGGGGTGGAGGTGGAGGGGTCTCGGGGATCTGGGTGGGGTTGAGGTGGCCATGGGGAAGGGGTTGGGGTCAACCTGGAGCCAGATCTGTGGGGCTGGAGGGGTGGATGTGGGGCAGGATGTGGGGCAGGGTGTGGGGCAGCATGTGGGGCAGCCCCATAGATCCCACCAGCTCCAAGGGGGAGGCTGTGGGGTGGGGTTGGAGGGGTCTCGGGGGTCTGGGTGGGGTTGAGGTGGCCTCGGGGAAGGGGTTGGGGTCAATGAGGAACCAGATCTGTGGGGCTGGAGGGGTGGGATGTGGGGCAGGATGTGGGGCAGGGTGTGGGGCAGCCCCATAAGTGCCATCAGCTCCAAGGGGGAGGCCGTGGGGTGGGATTGGAGGGGTCTGGAGGATCTGGGTGGGGTTGAGGTGGCCACGGGAAAGGGGTTGGGGTCAATGAGGAACCAGATCTGTGGGGCTGGAGGGGTGGGATGTGGGGCAGATGTGGGGCAGGGTGTGGGGCAGCCCCATAGATCCCACCAGTTCCAAGGGGAGGCCGTGGGGTGGGGTTGGAGGGGTCTCGGGGGTCTGGAGGGGTTGAGGTGACCACGGGGAAGGGGTTGGGGGTGACCAAGAGCCATTGATCCCACCTGGATCTGTGGGGCTGGAGGGGTGGGATGTGGGGCAGGATGGGGGGCAGGATGTGGGGCAGCCCCATAGATCCCACCAGCTCCAAGGGGGAGGCTGTGGGGTGGGCTTGGAGGGGTCTGGAGGATCTGGGAGGGGTTGAGGTGGCCACAGGGAAGGGGTTGAGGTGACCAAGAGCCATTGATCCCACCTGGATCTGTGGGGCTGGAGGGGTGGGATGTGGGGCAGGATGTGGGGCAGGGTGTGGGGCAGCCCCATAAGTGCCATCAACTCCAAGGGGGAGGCCGTGGGGTGGGATTGGAGGGGTCTCAGGGATCTGGGTGGGGTTGAGGTGGCCACGGGGAAGGGGTTGGGGTCAACCTGGAACCAGATCTGTGGGGCTGGAGGGGTGGGATGTGGGGCAGGATGTGGGGCAGCCCCATAAGTGCCATCAGCTCCAAGGGGGAGGCCGTGGGGTGGGGTTGGAAGGGTCTGGAGGATCTGGGTGGGGTTGAGGTGGCCACAGGGAAGGGGTTGAGGTCAATGAGGAACCAGATCTGTGGGGCTGGAGGGGTGGGATGTGGGGCAGGGTGTGGGGCAGGGTGTGGGGCAGCCCATAAGTGCCATCAGCTCCAAGGGGGAGGCCGTGGGGTGGGGTTGGAGGGGTCTCAGGGATCTGGGAGGGGTTGAGGTGGCCACAGGGAAGGGGTTGAGGTCAATGAGGAACCAGATCTGTGGGGCTGGAGGGGTGGATGTGGGGCAGGGTGTGGGGCAGCCCCATAGATGCCATCAGATCCAAGGGTGACACTGTGGGGTGGGGTTGGAGGGGTCTCGGGGATCTGGGTGGGGTTGAGGTGGCCACGGGGAAGGGGTTGGGGTCAACCTGGAGCCAGATATGTGGGGCTGGAGGGTTGGGGTGTGGGGCAGGATGTGGGGCAGCCCCATAAGTGCCATCAGCTCCAAGGGGGAGGCCGTGGGGTGGGGTTGGAGGGGTCTCGGGGTCTGGGTGGGGTTGAGGTGGCCACGGGGAAGGGGTTGGGGTCAATGAGGAACCAGATCTGTGGGGCTGGAGGGGTGGGATGTGGGGCAGGGTGTGGGGCAGGGTGTGGGGCAGGGTGTGGGGCAGCCCCATAGATCCCACCAGCTCCAAGGGGGAGGCCGTGGGGTGGGGTTGGAGGGGTCTCAGGGATCTGGGTGGGGTTGAGGTGGCCTCGGGGAAGGGGTTGGGGTCAACCTGGAGCCAGATCTGTGGGGCTGGAGGGGTGGGATGTGGGGCAGGGTGTGGGGCAGGGTGTGGGGCAGCCCATAGATCCCACCAGTTCCAAGGGAGAGGCCGTGGGGTGGGGTTGGAGGGGTCTCGGGGATCTGGGTGGGTTGAGGTGGCCTCGGGGAAGGGGTTGGGGTCAACCTGGAGCCAGATCTGTGGGGCTGGAGGGGTGGGATGTGGGGCAGGGTGTGGGGCAGGGTGTGGGGCAGGGTGTGGGGCAGCCCCATAGATGCCATCAGATCCAAGGGGGTGGCCGTGGGGTGGGGTTGGAGGGGTCTCGGGGATCTGGGTGGGGTTGAGGTGGCCACGGGGAAGGGGTTGAGGTGACCAAGAGCCATTGGTCCCACCTGGATCTGTGGGGCTGGAGGGGTGGGATGTGGGGCAGGATGTGGGGCAGGGTGTGGGGCAGGATGTGGGGCAGGATGTGGGCAGCCCATAAGTGCCACCAGTTCCAAGGGGGAGGCCGTGGGGTGGGGTTGGAGGGGTCTCAGGGATCTGAGTGGGGTTGAGGTGGCCACGGGGAAGGGGTTGAGGTGACAAGAGCCATTGGTCCCACCTGGATCTGTGGGGCTGGAGGGGTGGGGTGTGGGGCAGGATGGGGGGCAGGGTGTGGGGCAGCCCCATAGATCCACCAGCTCCAAGGGGAGGCCGTGGGGTGGGGTTGGGAGGGGTCTCGGGGATCTGGGAGGGGTTGAGGTGGCCACGGGGAAGGGTTGGGTCAACCTGGAGCCAGATCTGTGGGGCTGGAGGGGTGGGGTGTGGGGCAGGATGTGGGGCAGGGTGTGGGGCAGGGTGTGGGGCAGCCCCATAGATCCCACCAGCTCCAAGGGGGAGGCCGTGGGGTGGGGTTGGAGGGGTCTCGGGGGTCTGGGTGGGGTTGAGGTGGCCTCGGGGAAGGGGTTGGGGTCAATGAGGAACCAGATCTGTGGGGCTGGAGGGGTGGGATGTGGGGCAGGATGTGGGGCAGGATGTGGGGCAGCCCCATAAGTGCCATCAGCTCCAAGGGGGAGGCCGTGGGGTGGGATTGGAGGGGTCTCGGGGGTCTGGGTGGGGTTGAGGTGGCCACGGGGAAGGGTTTGAGGTGACCAAGAGCCATTGATCCCACCTGGATCTGTGGGGCTGGAGGGGTGGGATGTGGGGCAGGGTGTGGGGCAGGGTGTGGGGCAGCCCCATAGATCCCACCAGCTCCAAGGGGGAGGCCGTGGGGTGGGGTTGGAGGGGTCTGGAGGATCTGGGAGGGGTTGAGGTGGCCACGGGGAAGGGGTTGGGGTCAATGAGGGAACCAGATCTGTGGGGCTGGAGGGGTGGGGTGTGGGGCAGGATGTGGGGCAGCCCCATAAGTGCCATCAGCTCCAAGGGGAGGCCGTGGGGTGGGATTGGAGGGTCTCGGGGGTCTGGGAGGGGTTGAGGTGGCCACGGGGAAGGGGTTGGGGGTGACCAAGAGCCATTGATCCCACCTGGATCTGTGGGGCTGGAGGGGTGGATGTGGGGCAGGATGGGGGGCAGGGTGTGGGGCAGCCCCATAGATCCCACCCAGCCCCATAGATCCCACCAGCTCCAAGGGGGAGGCCGTGGGGTGGGGTTGGAGGGGTCTCAGGGATCTGGGAGGGGTTGAGGTGGCCTCGGGGAAGGGTTGGGGTCAACCTGGAGCCAGATCTGTGGGGCTGGAGGGGTGGGATGTGGGGCAGGGTGTGGGGCAGGATGTGGGGCAGCCCCATAGATCCATCAGCTCCAAGGGGGAGGCCGTGGGGTGGGGTTGGAGGGGTCTTGGGGATCTGGGAGGGGTTGAGGTGGCACGGGGAAGGGGTTGGGGTCAACCTGGAGCCAGATCTGTGGGGCTGGAGGGGTGGGGTGTGGGGCAGGATGTGGGGCAGCCCCATAAGTGCCATCAGCTCCAAGGGGGAGGCCGTGGGGTGGAGGTGGAGGGGTCTCAGGGATCTGGGTGGGGTTGAGGTGGCCACGGGGAAGGGGTTGAGGTGACCAAGAGCCATTGATCCCACCTGGATCTGTGGGGCTGGAGGGGTGGGATGTGGGGCAGGATGTGGGGCAGGGTGTGGGGCAGCCCATAAGTGCCATCAGCTCCAAGGGGGAGGCCGTGGGGTGGGGTTGGAGGGGTCTCGGGGGTCTGGGTGGGGTTGAGGTGGCCACGGGGAAGGGGTTGGGGTCAACCTGGAGCAGATCTGTGGGGCTGGAGGGGTGGGGTGTGGGGCAGGATGTGGGGCAGGGTGTGGGGCAGGATGTGGGGCAGGGTGTGGGGCAGCCCCATAGATCCCACCAGTTCCAAGGGAGAGGCCGTGGGGTGGGGTTGGAGGGGTCTCGGGGATCTGGGTGGGGTTGAGGTGGCCTCGGGGAAGGGGTTGGGGTCAACCTGGAGCCAGATCTGTGGGGCTGGAGGGGTGGGATGTGGGGCAGGATGTGGGGCAGCCCCATAAGTGCCATCAGCTCCAAGGGGGAGGCCGTGGGGTGGGGTTGGAGGGGTCTCGGGGATCTGGGTGGGGTTGAGGTGGCCACGGGGAAGGGGTTGAGGTGACCAAGAGCCATTGATCCCACCTGGATCGGTGGGGCTGGAGGGGTGGGATGTGGGGCAGGGTGTGGGGCAGGGTGTGGGGCAGCCCCATAGATCCCACCAGCTCCAAGGGGGAGGCCGGGGGTGGGGTTGGAGGGGTCTGGAGGATCTGGGTGGGGTTGAGGTGACCACGGGGAAGGGGTTGGGGTCAATCTGGAGCCAGATCTGTGGGGCTGGAGGGGTGGGATGGGGGGCAGGGTGTGGGGCAGGATGTGGGGCAGCCCCATAGATCCCATCAGCTCCAAGGGGGAGGCCGTGGGGTGGGGTTGGAGGGGTCTCAGGGATCTGGGTGGGGTTGAGGTGGCCACGGGGAAGGGGTTGGGGTCAATGAGGAACCAGATCTGTGGGGCTGGAGGGGTGGGGTGTGGGGCAGGGTGTGGGGCAGGGTGTGGGGCAGGATGTGGGGCAGGGTGTGGGGCAGCCCCATAGATGCCATCAGATCCAAGGGTGACACCGTGGGGGTGGGGTTGGAGGGGTCTGGAGGATCTGGGTGGGGTTGAGGTGGCCACGGGGAAGGGGTTGAGGTCAATGAGGAACCAGATCTGTGGGGCTGGAGGGGTGGGATGTGGGGCAGGGTGTGGGGCAGCCCCATAAGTGCCATCAGCTCCAAGGGGGAGGCCGTGGGGTGGGGTTGGAGGGGTCTCAGGTATCTGGGAGGGATTGAGGTGGCCACGGGGAAGGGGTTGGGGTCAAAGAGGAACCAGATCTGTGGGGCTGGAGGGGTGGGGTGTGGGGCAGGGTGTGGGCAGGATGTGGGGCAGGATGTGGGGCAGGATGTGGGGCAGCCCCATAAGTGCCATCAGCTCCAAGGGGGAGGCCGTGGGGTGGGATTGGAGGGGTCTCGGGGGGTCTGGGTGGAGTTGAGGTGGCCACGGGGAAGGGGTTGGGGGTGACCAAGAGCCATTGATCCCACCTGGATCTGTGGGGCTGGAGGGGTGGGATGTGGGGCAGGAGTGGGGCAGGATGTGGGGCAGCCCCATAGATCCCACCAGCTCCAAGGGGGAGGCCGTGGGGTGGGGTTGGAGGGGTCTCGGGGATCTGGGAGGGGTTGAGGTGGCCACGGGGAAGGGGTTGGGGTCAACCTGGAGCCAGATCTGTGGGGCTGGAGGGGGTGGGATGTGGGGCAGGGTGTGGGGCAGGATGTGGGGCAGCCCCATAAGTGCCATCAGCTCCAAGGGGGTGGCCGTGGGGTGGGGTTTGAGGGGTCTCGGGGATCTGGGTGGGGTTGAGGTGGCCACGGGGGAAGGGGTTGAGGTGACCAAGAGCCATTGATCCCACCTGGATCTGTGGGGCTGGAGGGGTGGGATGTGGGGCAGGATGTGGGGCAGGGTGTGGGGCAGGATGTGGGGCAGGATGTGGGGCAGCCCCATAGATCCCACC